>VZDJ01000339.1:291088-305753 GCA_008694505.1 Cyanoderma ruficeps
GACCGGATGCATGCGTGGAGCGGCACAAAGCGAGACGGAGCGCTCTCTCCCTCCCGCGGGCGGGGAGAGGGCCCCACCGCACATGATGTCAGCGGCGCCAGAGGCTGCAGTCACAGAGATGTCAGCATGGTAACACAGCACCCTGGCTGCTGGGTTCCCCCTCCTCTCTGACTCCGGCTCTGACTCCGATGCTTCAGACATTGATATGCCCGCTCCTGCATTTCGCGGGAAACAGCAGGCACACAAAACAACACAACAGGGACAGCATTCAGATAAAATGCAACAAGTAATTACAAAGCTTGCTGAGTTGTCACATCACCAAAATAAAATAGAAAAACAAACAGCAATTCCACCTGCTTCATCAGTTTTTCCTGCCTCATCAGCCCTTCCCTCAGCACAACAGGTTTCACTGCCGGCAATTTCAACAAACCCCATTCAGAGGTGTTGGACTGCTGTTGTTAAAGATGCTGTTTTAGATGGAGATTGGCAAGCGGCTGGTGCCCTTTCCTGTCCTGTGGTGGTCGAGAATGGCACTGCCTGATGGGAGCCACATGAGTGGAAAGTGTTGCAGCAGGCCAAACAGACTGTCTCTACATACGGAATTCGATCAGAGGCAGCAAGAAATATTATTCAGTACATTTTTACTGCTGACATTCTTTGTCCAGCTGATTGTTCCAACATTGCATCTCTGCTGCTGACACCCTCACAAGTTCTCATTTTTGAGAGGGAATGGAGGCGTTTGGCTGTTGAAGAAGCCAACAAGCATCAAACACCAGGTGATCCTTTTTATGCCATCCAGCCAGATATGCTGACAGGGACCAGACCCTATGCTACATCCAAGGTGCAGCTCACCTATCCTATTGAAATGCATCAGCTGGTGCAATCATTGGCACATTGTCCTGGTTTAGGGCAAATTTGGGAGGAAACCTCTGAATGGGGTTCCTCTGGAGAGCAAAACCTAAATGGCCCCTCCCCCCAGTCGGTCCAGGAAAAAGAACTTCCTTGGAGAAAAGTGGAAAAAACTATTTATTTAATAAACAAACTGCCCACAAGCATAAGGAATGAATAATATGAAACAATAAAACCTCTCGCTGGTCCGAAGAGAGATGGCAAAACTGAGAGAAGTCCTTGCCGTGAGTTAGCTCTCTCAGTCTCTTATCAGTCCCAGTCCCTTTGGCGCTGGAAAATGCCGAGGTCCAGGCCCGGTGGGCCACAGGTGCAGCTCCTGGTGCTCCTCTGGGTTTTTTCAGTCCAGAGCAGATTTAAACAGTCCCAAGAAAAAAAGGGGGAAAAAAAACAGTCCAGGAAGCTTTTTTGCCTCAACTAGCTAGACTAACTAAAAGGAAAAAAACTCTCTCTCACTGCTGTCTGTGCATCCAACGAACACCCAAGGACAAAGAAGAGCTACAGAGGAGTGAACACTGTTTTTCAAAACAAACTGCCCACTTCTTCTTTCCCTGCTCACTCTCAGAACCAGTCTTAAAGGTACAGAACACACAGCACACACAGAACAGATGATTGGGGATACAGGCACCATAGTCACCCTAGGACACACATAAAGCTTTGCTTTTGGTCCCAGACAAGAAAAAGCCAGCACCTTACACTACTATAAAACAAGGAGCCACTGAACCTTATGGACAATTTATAGACAGATTAGCAGCTGCTTTGAAGGATGCCTCAGACATACCATCAGAACTTCGAGAACACGTTTCACTCCTTGGCTTTTGAAAATGCCAATTCACACACCAGAACCATCCTGGCCACACTTCCTCACGGTAGCCCAGTGGATGAAATGTTAGTGAGAGCCACTTGTGCTGAACAGAAGAGTCAGACTGCAGCGTTCATGGCAGCCATGCAGGATGCAATGCAGCAGCAAGGACACATCATTGCAGCTGCCTTGTCAAGCGACAAAAACAAGAACTCCAAACGCAACAACAAAATGCCACATCCTCGCAAACTAACATAATTTGCTTCAAATGTGGTGAGACAGGCCATTTTAAAGAAGCCTGTCAAAAATCTGTGTGGTGTCACAAATGCAACAGTGACACTCATGCCACTGAAGTTTGTCGTAAATCGGGAAACTTAAAGCGCAGCACACCGAGGCGCTGCGCGAAGACACAAATTGATGCGCTGACCCAGAAGATCCCGGGAACAGCTTTTTAATCAATAACAAGCCCGCCACCTGGGGAAGTCTTGGCATGGATGTCACAACAACTACGGAAGTCATTTTACAAGACAAAGAAGTTACACTGATTCCTATCAATGTATGCGGCCCAATGTACAGCATCAATTCTCTCATTGGAGGTTTGTTCCTTGGAAGATCCTCCACAAGCAAACAAGGTGTGATCATGATCCCAGGGCTCATTGATGCAGATTTCACCGGACAAGTAAAAATACTAGCTTATGCCCTGCAACCACCTGTGACAATTCCAAAAGGCAGCAAAATTGCTCACATTGTGGCTCTTGGAAATTTTTTGCCACATCGTCAACGTCCAAGAAAACCAACTGAAGTGCAAAGAAAAGATGGAGGTTTTGGATCCACTGGCCATGATGTCTTCTTTACCATGGAGTTGAATGATTGCCCATTTAGAACAGTACAATTACAGCATGGTTCTCATCATATTACACTAACTCTACTTCTTGAAACAGGGTCAAACATTTCGATACTGAATCAATCGTATTGGCCTCCTAATTGGCCTTTGCAGACTCCGAGCAATCACATTATCGGAGTGGGCGGAATGAAAATTCCTTCAATAAGCACAGCTCCCATTCGCATCATCTTTGAAGATGCTCAAGTTATCGTGACTCAACCATACGTCATGACTTTGCCCGCCAAACTTCCAGGGCTGCTAGGCAGAGATGTGTTGTCTCAGCTTGGCTTGGTGCTGACCACTGACCAGCATTTTCTTTAATGACCACTGCAGAGCAGCCACCCATCTTAAAAATCACCTGGTTGACTGATACCCCTGTATGGGTTGAGCAGTGGCCCATGACTGTCAAAAGGCTGCGAATAGCAGAACAACTAATTGTTATGGAAGATTCCTATGTATTAATTTGTGCTGGAAATAAAATGTAATAAGAAATAAAATAAGGTATAAGGGCATTCCTGCAAGGCTGGAAACTTATAGAAACTAAAAGAAAACAAAAGGGAATTCCGGGAAGGCTGGAGACACCCAAAGGAAGATAAGACGGACAGAAAAGAAATCACCAAATAAAAAGGAATCATTGCATCCTCGAAGATGAGCCATCAGGAGGCCCTAACGACCAAGGAACACCTATGAGATAAGCCTGATGGGATTGGGGATGGCTTCTCGGAAATCTCATCCGTTGATCAACATGTCCCCGGAAATCTATTCACGAAATCAGAATCCCAAAAGAAGACAGATGAATACTAATACATGGACTAGTGGACAAGGAAAATCCAGCCTCGGGGAAAATAAAGAGTATAAAACTGGACCCTTTGGTGGTGGGACTTTGTGAACAGAGGGGGGACAGGTGCGATAGAGGCCTGTCCCACGTTCACCCAGTGTCGATTCCTGGGATCGAACTGACCCCTTTTCGTGGCTGTAATTTTTGTTTGATTTTTTTCATATTCACTGTCACGCGAGAAATAATTTTTTTTAATTTTAATTTGGCTAATTCATTTGTAACATAATTAAAGAACAACTTGATCCTGGACACATTCAACCCTCTGTAAGTCCCTGGAACACTCCAATTTTTGTTATACCAAAGAAATCAGGAAAGTGGAGACTGTTGCATGATTTACGGAAAGTTAATGCACAGATGCAAGCCATGGGTGCCTTGCAACCTGGCCTGCCAGCGCCAACCATGATACCAAAAGAGTGGAGCATTGTTGTCATCGATCTGAAAGACTGTTTCTTCACCATTCCACTCCACCCACAAGACACTCAACGCTTTGCTTTCACTGTTCCATCAGTCAACAGAGCTGCTCCAACAAAAAGGTATGAGTGGGTGGTTCTACCCCAGGGCATGCAAAATTCTCCAAGCATGTGTCAACTATTTGTTGACTGGGCCTTGCGACCAAGTCGTCAGCACTTTTCCAGTGCAAACATCTATCATTACATGGATGACGTTCTTGGTGCCACCAAACAACCATTGGCAAAAACAAAATTAGACTGGCTGATTTCACAATTAGAGCATCATGGACTGACAGTTGCTCCAGAAAAAATACAGCGATCAGCCCCCTGGAAATATTTAGGCTGGCTGATCACAGATGCGCAAATTCGTCCTCAGAAAATTACATTGCATGACAACATTTCCACCTTGCATGATGTTCAGAAACTTTTTGGAGACCTGAAATGGGTTTGTTCAATTGTAGGAATCACCAACGATGATTTATTACCATTTTTGCCATGGCTTCATGGCACTGATGCCAACAGCCCTTGAATTTGTACCCCCGAACAACGAAACACCTTGATACAGGTATCAGAAAAGCTGCAACATGGTTGGAGTGCTCGTCGTGTGGAGCATCTTCCGTTGTTGCTTTTCCTTTCCAATGCTGAAGCCTGGTCACTTGCCATTGTGTATCAATGGCAAAAGAAAAAGGGGGAGAACCGATCCGACAAGGAATTTGACTCAGCAGCAATTGTGCTTGAATGGGTGTTTTTACCTGTTCAACCAAAGTGTTGTGTCATGAGCAGAACAGATGCTTTTGCTGCATTGATACGAAAAGGCAGAGACAGAATTGTTGAAATAGACGGGAAAGAACCAGCCGATATCAGTGTTCCTGTGAAAGATGAGGACTTGGACCGGCTGTTGAGACATTCTGTTGCATTGCAAGAAACGTTGTTGGGTTTTGAAGGTGTAGTTCACAACAAGCAGCAAAAAGGCCCGCTGTGGCATCTGATCACACGTCACCGGTGGTTGGAAAGGCCTTTGTGCTCATTGAAGCCGGTGGAAGGCAGAACGGTGTTTACAGATGCTGGCTGGAAAACAAAAAAGGCTGTGTGTGTTTGGCAGCAACAAGGAGAATGGTTGCAGCATTTAATTAAGGGTAAAGCAGGAGACAGTCTGCAAACCCTAGAATTGCAAGCCGTTTGTTGGGCCTTGCAAACCTGGAACAAAGAACCACTCAACGTTGTTTCCGATTCTCTGTATGTGGTTGTAGTTGTGCAGAGAATTGAAGATGCACTCATCAGGCAGACCCAGAATTAACGCTTTGGGGAACTGTTCTTGCAGCTGCGAAGCATGCTGAAACAGCATCAGCATGTTTTCTGTGTCATGCACATTTGCAGTCATCGATGCAACAGTGGTTTGGGAGAAGGCAATGCACGAGCAGATGCTGCGGTCAGCTGTGTTGTCCATGCTCCCCCACAAGACAAGTTTGAAAGGGCTCACAACAGTCATGATACATTCCATCAAAATGCAAGAGCCCTGCACCAACAATTTAAGATTCCCTTGTATGATGCACAAGGAATTGTGCGTGCCTGCCCTCAATATACTCATCATGGGCCTGGCCTTGGTCTAGGCACAAACCCAAGGGGACTGAAAGCTTTAGAATTGTGGCAAATGGATGTAACTCATGTTCCAGAGTTTGGAAGGTTGAAATATGTCCATGTCACTGTAGATACCTATTCAAAGTTTATTTGGGCAACAGCACAAACAGGAGAAAAAGCTTTGCATGTAGAAAGACATTTGTCTCCTTGTTTTGCAGTTATGGGTGTGCCTGTGGAATTTAAAACTGACAATGGTCTAGTCTATGTCGGTCAACGGATTGCTAGATTTATGCAGAAATGGGGGGTGAAACATACTACAGGGATTCCTCACTCTCCCACAGGTCAAGCCATTGTGGAAAGAGCCAATTGTACCCTAAAGAAATATTTAGCAAAACAAAAGCAGCATGATGAAATTGATGTAGCTAGTCGATTGTCAAAGGTATTGTTTACTTTAAATTACTTGTGTTTAGCAGAAGGAAGAGAAGAACCTGCGGTTGTGACTCATCATCACGCAGTAAAAGAGGGAAGACCGCAGGCAATTCCAGGACTTTGTTTATCACAGAAACATGCAAACGGATGAATGGCAGGGACCAAGTCAAGTGTTGTTTAATGGACGCAGATATATGTGTGTGTCCACAGAGGCCGGACCTGTGTGGGTGCCAAATTGATTTACCCGTGCATGTCCTCAACCAAGAATACCAGCCAACAATGATAACGACATTGATAACAACAACTTTCCTGGAGAACCTTCTGACAATTCTGAAACTGATGAACATTAACTTTATAGTGTGTGAAATAAGTAGTTTGTTTAAGAATTTAGTTGTTATAAGCTGTAATTAGTGTTTAAGATTAAGTAATAAGTAGTTATTTCCTTTAACAAAGATATCAGCAAAATGTTGAGGTTTAAGCTATTTGTTTTAAGCATTATTTTTGCATAAAAGGTGTTTGGTGTGCTTGACATTGACAAAAGACAAAATATGTGGGTCATGTGGGCCAATCAAACTGGACAAGATTCATTCTGTCTGTCTCAAGCGACACCATCTAATCCTTTTCGCACCTGTTTAATTGGAGTCCCACTGAATTCTATGACAGTTCAAAAACTGGACCCAAACTAAAATATATTCAAATTTAACAGTTTTGGAACGTGTGGTGCAATGCACCCCCTGGGTCCACCAGCACTCATTCTGACAATTGGTGTGAAATCCACAAAATTCCAAAGAATCCTTTAGGAGCACAAGCTGTTGCAATTGCTCAAAATCTTAAGATAGTAAGTACTGAACCACAAGAATTTGACCTCCTTGGTTCAGTACCAGGCAACTATTGTTTAATGTTTGAGCATGTAAGACAATAGAAAGTTGGCAGCACTTGGCTGTCTCCTAAATCCCCATTGTATTATAGTTATTCAGAGTACTGCAACAATTGGACTCAGCTTGTAGCACCAGCAAAAGATGATGCAAGAAAATTGCCACCAGGAATTTTTCTCATCTGTGGAGATCGAGCCTGGTCTGCAGTACCTCAAAGAGCTGCAGGGGGTCCGTGTTATTTTGGCAAATTAACACTGTTTGCCCCTTCCATTCATCAAATTTCTAAATTGTCATGAGCACCCCGACGATCTAAATGCAGTGCTCTTCAAATAGACTCTAATTGTAAAGATTCAGTATCATTGTGGGAGCGTCCAACTGTAATAATAGCTTCAATTTTTGCCCCAGGAGTTGCTTCGACACAAGCTCTCACGCAGTTACAAACCTTAGCTTGTTGGACGGCAAAGCAAATTAATATAACATCCAACATGTTGAGTGAGCTTGCTGCTGATGTTGGAACCATCCGCCATGCAGTGCTTCAAAACAGCTGCCATTGACTTTCTTCTTCCTTCTCAAGGGCATGGATGTGAAGAATTTGAGGGCAGGTGCTGCATGAATTTATCTAATCACTCTCAGTCAATTCACAAACAGCTTTCACAGCTAAGAAGTAACATGGGAAAGCTTGTGGTTGTTAGCACTACTTTTGACAAGTGGATCGATTCGTAGGGTTTTGCTAGTTGGGTCAAAGATCTCATTCATTTTGGTGTCATTGTCTTTATTGTTATTATAGTTATTTTAGTTGTTATGCCTTGTTTGTTAAAATGTATGCAAAAGTTAGTTAGCCGTGCCTTCAACTCCGCCTGGGTAGTTCAAAAAGAAAAAGGGGGATTTGTAGCAGATTTTCTGAGAGAAAGAGGGAATGATCTGTACTTAGAATGAGATATTGAACTACCCAGCTGAGACCTGCCTGGCTGAGGCTTGGCCTTGAAGGCCCTGAGGCCTTGAAGCTGTTGCACAGGTGAAATCACTTGTGGTGCAGCAGAAATTAGATGTTAAGGTATTATTGTTAGATAGTGGGTTTTCTAGAGATCACTGAGTGCAATTATTAGTGGGCACATTTTAGCCACCTTAAGAGTAAGATAAACAATGTGTGTTTGCATTTTTCTCTTGCTGTATGCCAATGAACGTTTCACTGTAACTATAAACTATATAGAACTGTATATAACCTGCCATCTTAAGCAGAATAAACGGAGAACGTGTGATTAACCATATTGGTCGGATCGTATGTTGTTCTCGGCTCAACTTCTCTTTATTTTGGGGGTTCCCTGCTTCACCATTTACCTCGTACCTGTTGTTATTGTAATTGCAAATACCTTTTCTAAATGCCTTCTCTGTTAAATGCCACTTACCTCATACCCCTTTCTTTGTAACTGTATCCTTCCGGTCGAGTCGAGTATTGCCTCTGCTGCTCTCCTCGAGTGGAGTATTGCCTCTGCTGCTCTCCGCATGGCAACTGATGACACCACCTGGCATGCAAATGAGGAGAACTCCCATGGGCCTTAGCACCCAGTGGAAGTGGGATTGACATCTAAAAATCCCTAAAGCTAGCGAGCCGTTACCCAAACAAAACTCCAAACTGCGTCAGTGAACAGGAAAGAACATCGGGCTACCTGCTGGGGCTCCGTGTCTCATCACCGTGAGTTGAATAGCATCCTCTCTGCATGACTACTCCAGACTTTCAATGAGCTAACATCTTCCCAGGGACCCTTGCAAGGACGGAAGCCCCAGCTCTGCCATGTGGCAAAGCTCAACACCTCCTTCCCTGCGACATCCATCAGGAGCAGCGGCGGTGTGCACGATCCCTTCGGCCCCCACCTAGAGCTGACTTTAATAAAGGCATTAAAAAGGAGCAGGTCTCCTTGCCCATTCATTTCAGATTTTTCCTTTTTCTCCAGATTATATGACTTCAATCGCACTCTGTCCCAAAATTCTGCTGTGAATGTTTCAGCTGCTGTAGTAATCAGAAACTTTTTATAGACCCATTTTACAAGCCTTTTAAGCTGTTTCTTATCAAACTTAAAGTCTTGAATTGCTAATTTATAATTAAAATAAAAAAGGTGCCTCACTGCTCTACTGAAAGGTGGGAACCCATTCTTACTCACCAAAAACAGCTTTTTGAAGCTTCCCACTCCCTTGGTTCTTTCCTGGCTCCTCAGAATTGTGGCAATTTTTCACCTGCAGTTTCAGCTCTGCCAAAAGCGGGAATCCTCGTTATAAATGCATATTATAAAGTTGGCTTTTCGCAAATATTAAAATGAATGCTATCTATATAATGTGGGAAGGTTTTACTATTATTAACAGGGTTTAGAAATAGTGATATGATGAATGAATATTTTTTTTAGGTTATAGCACAATATTAAAAGTAAAGAGTAGTTTTTGTAACATCTAAACCAGCTAAACCGGAGGATAGCGGGAATCGTCCTGCCTTCCTAAATTATCCAGATGAAGATAACAATGAACCAAAGCTCCAAGAAGGAATTTATTGATCCTCTGTTATCAGAAAATGGGACATGAGATGACCAAGAGACGCCACCAAGAAAATTATCTACAAGGAGTAATAAAATGCTAAATTGGTGAAATAGGGGCAGGGTGGGAGAGTTGAAACTAGGAAAGAATTTCTAAACTCAAAGGAATGTTTGAATAATGCATTAGGTTCTTTTGAATATGTAACAAACTGATACATTTAAAGGAGTGTTTTTCTGAGTTAAGGTGTGCTCTTTGTGCTCTTTGCCTGAAGGCCAAGTCACCCTGCTGAGATTCCTTTGCTTTCTGTTTTCTAATTGTCTTTTCCTTTTTGTTTTTATTAAATTTATAAATTTTACTAAGAAAGTGAACCTCGTTTTTCACACTCTTCATGGAGGAGAATCAGCCCTTAGGATTCTCGTTTTGCATTCTGAGATCCAGTGTCCGGCTAAGTCTCCCTCTCACCGGTTGGGAGATCGGTTTTCTTTAGGGTGTTTTCTTTAACGACAAAATATCCAGCACAGGCCCAAATTTAAAAAAATGAAAACCAAGGGAAGTTTTCTCCTACACAAGCTGAGGGCAAGCTTACAGATCCTCAGATCCTAATATCAGGAGTCCAAGTTCCAGGCACCACGTATTGAATTTCTCGAAGAGCCAAGTAGAATTAGTTCTGCAAGGGTTCAATACCTCTGAGGGTGCCCAGCACCTTACAGAAAATGGCTTAAAGAATTTAGCGAGACGGCATGGTCGAGTGTCTTGAAAAAGCAAAAAGGTTTTAATAAAAGAAGAAAAGAGTACAAAAACTAAGAACACAGCCGAGCACAGTATAGGGACAGGTCCCATACACTTGCTACAACACCTCGAGAATGCACCAAGAAGCCTCGTGCTCTCCCTTAAGTATTGGAGGATTTAGGTGGGGTTTTTTTTGCAAACAGCCCAATAGAAAATAGCTACTTTTTTGAGGAACAAGTAAACAGACCTATCAGTGTTTATGCCTTGGCATTGAGCCAATTACTGTTAGGAGAGCAAAGACACTTCTAGTCTTCTTCCCTTCAAAGGTTTTGGGGTGAATCTTAAACCTTCCCTATATGGAAACATCTGTTCAGGTGTGGAAATTCATTCCTACATTTTAACATCAGAACATATGAGCTTTTAAAATTAATAAAAAAGGGGGAGATATCATGAGAGGTAAAAAAACTATAAAAGAAAGGCCTCATAAAATCAGGCCTGCTCTGCTAAATTGCCAAAGTTAGCCTGTCACTTCTTCTAAGTAATTTGCAAGTTCCCATGTGAAAACAATCTTGGTATGAAAACTTGTTAACATAACAACCTATTCCTGGGTTGAAAAACAAATGCACCTGCAATAACAAGGGATTTGTCCCAGGAGAATCAGTAAAGAAAATATGTAAACAATCCAAGAATAGAAAGATTTGATGGACAAGTAGAATACCTTTTACAAACCAATAGAGTAATTGGCAAGAAAGCTATCAACCAATTAAAGTTGCACACGAGGTCTGTAAAAACCATATAAAATGAGTTGTGATAATAAAGAATTGGCTTTTCCTGCATGAAGATAATAGAGTCTCAGCTAACTTATTACAATAAGAAAACCAGATTTCTCCACATTCAAGAAACTAGGCAGACTAACAAGATGTCAATCAGAAGAAAAAAATCTGAAATGCTTCAGAGGTTTTATAAACCATATTTATATTTCACACACACGTTATATTACTCTTTCAGAAGAGCAAAATAATGTAAACATTTCTTGGCTTTTTCCTCCTTTCCATTTGAAACAGTTTACTCACAGTCCATGCAGAATCTTTCATCAAATATCTTCAGTCACTGAAGACTCAGGTTTAAGACAAAACAAAATAACTGTAATAAAAAGAAATCTAGAAAACTATTCTAGCCTAACAGTACTTTTGCATTCAATTGATTTATTTAGCATAGCCACAGAACAAAATAATTTGTACATTCAGTCACATTAAAAACAAGGAATTACAAAGCAGTCCACATTTAATCTAAGTGCATTCCTTTGGAGTAACAGTTCCTGTTGCTTCACTTGTATGTCTTCATATGCCAAAGGCCATCATTTAAATAGTGGATATTTTCAATACCAATCCCTTTGTTGACCTTCTCACTGTAGAAAAAAAAATGTACAGAAGTATTAGCTAGGTTAAATAGGAGAGCACTACAAAATATATTATTTCAAGCAAAAACTGGAACATTTGTCAACTGGAAGGGGAAAGCTATCAACCACAAAGTCGTCATCTTCCACAGCAGGTGGACAAGAAACAATATTTGTTATTACATGTGCCCACATTGCTGACTGATAAGAGGACAATATTTGCCTTCCACATTTTTTTAACAGTTTTCCACAGTATTCTTACTACTTCTTTGTGGGACACAGTTCTTCAGACAACGCTTCATCTACTTCTCTTAATTTTAGCATTTCTCTATCAAAGTAGCACAGCAGTTGTGAGTCTTCTCCTCCCAGCAAAGAATGTGGTACAAGACAACCGGAATGTGGAATCTAACAAGTTCTGGCTCCAAGTGTGCAACTGACACAATCAAATGCAGGTGAGCTGCCTCACTTTAGCTGCAGGTCATCTACCCACTTAATAAAGAATTAAAAATGCTAAATTTATGTACCAAGGACTTGCAGTTTGTTACAGACATGCTATCCTCTATAATATTATATCTTTTGAGTCATGTCATCTTTTAAAAATTGCTGGTTTGTGTCTGCATTCAATGTGTTTATTTTTCCAGTAAAAAAAAAAATTAACTAGTTTTGCCACAGTAAACAAGACAAATCTCTTTCTGGGAGTGAGAACAAGTTTCATTCCCCTGGAGAATATAATTTACTCTGTTTATACCAAGTGTTCTATTACTTAACCTCTCCAAAAGTAATCAGGAAGGAAAATGCTGCTAACACAATATTAACACATTATACGTAGTAATCATACCAAGAGATTGAAATCCCACTGCATAAACCAGAAAATTGTGGAACAATGTCACACAAAAAAAGCAGCTAACAGGCTGCAGAGAGGAGTATCATTTCATTTTCCTCTCCATGTTGCTTCTCACAGGAACAGGATATTCAGCTACAAGACTGGTGGATTTGAAGTTAGGTATACAAAGGACCTTGGTTTGCAATGATCACAGTATATCACTGCACTCTTAGGACTGGGACACAAGTAGCTTTTCTTTCCACTTACTCTTGGAATCTTTTGAAGCACCACAAAGAATCCTGAAGAAGATAACTCCTCAACAGCTACAGCAGGGCAAATCCAGGTTTCTACAGTCCCACTCTATCCCTGTTCTCTAAGACATTCCCAATCCTCTGCCTCGTGCTACTATTATGGCTTAGGACAGGCTTCTGCTGAGAATTAACCACATAAAAAAGAGTGACTTGTTTTCACCAAAAAAGCTTCCTCACTGCCACAAGTGACAAACAGGTCTGGAAACCAACACAACCCAAACCTGCTGAGTGCACGTCACATCCTGCAAGACGTTAATAGAACTTAAAATGACAAAGTGATTTAGCTACTTATAATTTAGCACTATCTGAAAGCCAAGAACAACTAACATCCATTTCCATTTTCTATATGTCTTTTCCTTCTCAAATGGTTTTCAGTTTATCCCCTGAGCAGACCTCTAAATTTCACAAGAGGCTCAGCTAAGTTAATGAGCACAGCAAGCAGGAATGCTGCATGTGGGTACACCCTAAAGAAAAAGAGCAGGCCACAGAGAAAAACAAGCCTAGACAGGCAATCAAGCTCCAGTAGAACTTGAGTCTCTGCTGTCCCTGCAGACAAAACTCTCTTCAATGTTTTCAATCCTCTCAAATCCAAATTACATCTCTTGCCTAGCCCAGGTAGTAAATACTTGATAAAAGCATGTTTTTGTTCAACAAGATCTTTGAGAAAGTATGATCAGAGCACTAGAAATACTAACATTCTAGTAGTACTAATGTTTTGTGTCTTAAAATCCATATTCACATGAAAAGAACTATTTCGATTCCCAATAAAGAGAGAAGACATTCCCTGCCTCCTTTTCTTTCCCTGAATACCAGTCAACAAAATGAAATCTTACAAACTCTGTACTTGAACAACACATGCTGCAACAGCAATGCAGTAACCTTGACAGTGGTGCTTATACTCCAAACTAACATAATAATAACATGGGACAGGTTATATTTCAGCTTACATGTTATAAACCACTTACATGTCCTCAGCTGACATCTTCATTACTCCCACACATAATGCATGTTGCTTTCCCTCTGCCATTATTGCCTACAAATTATTGCTAAGGAAAACAGATTTCTTTTTAAACTATTTCAGAAAAGTAAAAGCAATATGAAGAAATTACTTCCAAAAACACTTTCAAAAGCCAGTGTTGAACTTTTAACCTTTTAGTAATTCTAGAGCTCCAGCTCTTAAAGATAAGCAAAACAATGCACTGAATTTAACAATTGAATCAGTGTGTAGAACAAAGCATGTATTTATGAACTTGGAACAGCAATTACAGAAAAAATCTCCCAGTGGTACATTTCTTCCTTTGTGCCCAACACAGAGATGACAGTCTCTGCCTTTCTGGAACAAAACAGCACATGTTTGTGGGGCCATTTTAGATTCCAAGGCACAGAAGAACTGAGACACCAATTTAAAAACCACAAGTACTGAAATCACATGTCCTTTTCAGAGCTTAGCAACACGTGATGCTAACTGCTGATCTTTTCCTATAGCATCTAACTAACAACAAAAGCAGCACAGCCTGGTGTTATAAGTGCTGTGTTTGTTCAGGGTTCTTTTCTCAGTAATATAATGAGTAAATTAGCACACTTTCCTCATTTTACATATGCTAACATAATCAGACACATAGAGCAAGTCCTGACTGCAGTAAAGCTGACCCTAAACATCTTTCCTAATTCCTTAGGGGCAGGAGAGAATTTTTCTGAAGGGAATACAAGATTGACTAAGGAGGCAGGGGACAAATTACATTGCACCTCATCTACTTTTACCGTTCTGCATAAAATCACTAAAGAGCTCCACTTACCAATGAGATTAATGGAACAGCAGCCCACCCAACAGTACAGCAGGAATAGTTATGTGGTTTGGAACATACAGTAAGTGAAAAAATATGAACAATTTTAACCTTGCCAAGCAATATCTAAACCTCTGCATCTCCTTTCTGATTACTAGTTATTTAATGAAATCCAATTAAAATCCAAGGTAATACTAATAATGATCAACTGAGAACACAAGACCAGACATTTAACTCATCTCACAGTGAGTAATAATTCATAGTTAAGAAGGATACAACGACAGTGTCAACAGCAGCAGGGTAAAGCTTTGCTCCAGGAGACGTCAGGCCAGGGCACAT
>VZDJ01000340.1:0-125022 GCA_008694505.1 Cyanoderma ruficeps
ATAAACCCTCCCCCCATCCCCCCCACCAAACCCAAGAACTGTCAAAACCTCACTGTGTTTAACCAGTGAGCTTCAGCAGTTGCTCAGCCAACAGAAGTTGCAAGAGTTTAATATCCTGTTTGGTCACACCTTTTCTGTCTCATGGCAATTCCTGGATGTCTCCTTGGATAATCAAGTGAACACATCTTGCCTTTGTTAAGGCAACACATTTGCAACACTGTTGGGTATTTTTCTAATCAACTAACTGTTGATGACAGCAATGGTGAGATAAAAAATTTCCGCACTGCTCCTTGTCCAGTGGACCAAAAAGTCACATTTGGTACTGTGGGAATACAGCTAGAGAGCAGAACTGACAGCCCTGCTCAGTTCATTACAGAAATGAAATGGACATTCTGATTTTGGTAGACCCTAAGCCCTGGCTGCTGAAAGAGAAACCAGAAGAAAGAAGTGAGATAACAAGTGTGCTTGGGTGTAGTTTGGCATGCAAGTCCATATCTGTCTGTGTGGGTCTCTGCTAGCTTATAGTTAAGCAACGTTATTAAGAAATATAGATATGGTTGTTGTGGTTATTATTGCTTAAGCAAGGAGTTATTTTTAGCTACAACTGAAAAAGTATAAATACTGAGCTCTGGAATCAATAAATTGGCTTCATGCATCAAACCATGGAGTCCACATCTCTTTATCAATCACCATCAGGCACCAAATGGAGGAAGCAGCATCTTAGGTTAATTCAGTGGAAACTGGTGGGATTTGTTCACAGCCAAAGTGGACTGGGCTTACATCTTCTGTAAGTGTAGTTACTTGAATGTATAAAGTCTGAGCACTCCTAACATAAAATTATGTCTCTGCTGGATGGAAGGCACTTCTCTGAGTGGGTAGTTGGGCTAGATGGTCTCCAGAGGGAAGCTCAACTTGCTGTGCTTTAATTGTTACATTCAGACACCTTTGTATTCTACCCAAAATGGAAGCACTAAAGCACCATCACTGAACTTAAGGCATTTTTGGAAACTTCCTGCCCTCAGACCTACTCCAAGACTCAGCACTTCTAAGTAGCTGCATATTTTTAAGGTAGAGGGGACTGCAGTTATCATATATGACTTCCTGAACAACCATTGCAGAACTGCATACAGCAACTCTGCAGTGAGTGAATTCTCATGCACACCAGATGCCAAATTGCACTGCAGATCCTTCTGAACCAAGAGAAACCCATCTCAGTAAGTCTACAGGAGACAACCAGAAGCTGCATAATGACAGGAGCAGCTTTTTTTTTAAAGGAGAAGAATGGCATAGCCATGCTTGACTGTAGGAATAAAGCTGTGGTGCAAGGTTGATTATTCTAGGTGCTGTACAAAACTGCCATGGGTGTCCTGCACTCCTCCCTCCTCAGCATGGGCCAGACAGGTGCCAGACAAGGCTCTGAGTAGGCACATCCCAATTTTCATAAGTACATGAGTGAGCACAAGAACTGGCATTTGACTGAGAAGATATATTTCAGAAAGAGTTCTTCATAAGGAAAGGTCACCCGTGGCAAGGGTTGTGCAGCTCAGTCATCTGTGGGCTTCTCTGTACCACATATAAATTAATCTTCACTTCATCTCAAATGCTGAAATGATTTGTCTCTCTTTAAAATATATTGATAAATGTGTGGGAGTATTGAGAGCTTCAGTGACTCCCAGAATCATTACATGAATTTAATTAGATCTCTCCTTCTTGGCCATGTCTCCAAAGAGTCTATTTAGCAAAAAGAAAAAATATACCACATTTAAAAACCCCTCACATCTTTTAAATACAAGAAAAATTGTTAAAAGATAGAACTCTGAGAATGTGTTGTGATATGGTTTATATCTCCAGGATTGCAATGGGGAAGGGCAGTGCATAAACTGCAAATCATTCCTGTACCCTGCTTCACACACAGAGTGCAATATAAACATTCAACTCATTAGATTACATAAATACTTACAAACTAGGCAGCAAACTTTCTAGAAATTACTGTATTTGGGTGAGGGCAGAATTAGATAAGCTATCCAGCTGACAATCCAAATAAACAGATGATCATTCCTGTGCAAATTTCATGGTGTTCACTGCTGCTGTGGCAATGGAGGGCGGTCCCTGTCTCTCAGTAAACCTACAGTCAGTATTTGCGCTGGTTTGCAACATGGTGCTGTAAAGTCTTCCATGTAAATAAGAGCCTAGTCACTAGAACACCCCATATTATTTAACTAGCTTAGTGATGAGATGGACTAGCAAGGATAGATAGCATCACACCACCTTTAACAGTTCATTTGACTGTACCCAAACCTGGAAGACAGGCAGCATAATGCTTGAAAAAGGTGTAAGACAGCCCAGAGAGAGAATCCAGCTGAGATCAGGCTCATAAGTCAATATTCAAAACACAAACTTTCAAAATTAATCTCTATTGTACAGTTTTCTGCATATGCCTGGAGTTCTAATTTGGTGTCAAATTGATAACAAGGTATTGCAAGACTTGAGAACACTTTGAAAGATTTTGCTTTTGCTTTACATGGCTATGCCCAGCTCTGACAGACATGCTCCCACCAGCCAGGAGAGAAAACACCTCATAATAGCTAACAACCAGCACTGCTTTCCTCTTCCATGCCAGGAACCAGTACAGGAAATTAGGAACTGGATGGCAACCTGCTTACACCATGCCTGGTGCTAAACATGGCAGACAGCTATTACTAGTACAGACCTGGTTCCTTATTTTTTTGCTGGTAATGGGATATCTTTGCTTCTTCACAGTAAAAAAAAAATAAAAATGCAGGGAGTGTGGTAGGAAGGGTGGTGCAAGTAGAAATCAGCCTATGGATCTTAATGTAAATGTACAAACAGAACTGCCTCATGTAAATCAGGGTGGTTTGCTTTGCTTCTTATTTTGGCTTCCTGCTGGAGCTTGCTGCTGAAGGTTTCTGCTGAATCAGCACATCCAGCTTTCCTGAGACTGTGTGACTTGGAAGGTCACCAGCTGGAGCAATTCAATCTTTCATCACCAAAGAGCAGTGGAAAGATTCAGCAGCTAGGCTCTCATGTGAAGCTTAAACACCCAGAGAGCTGCTAATTGTAACCTCTTGCCTCTACCCTAAGTTTTTGCAACATCAAACCTTGACTGCCATCATATGACCTCTCAGAACCTCCTCTTGAATTTGCATCAACTGAAAACTTCATTGATACATTTGAATACACAAATATACAGAAACCAGGAATCCATACACAAATATACAGAAACCAGGAATCCTTATGGCAACATGTCACTTCCCTCCATGGCCAGACATGTAGACCACCGGCCTCTCAATGTCCCATTTTCTGCAAGGGGTGTTTCACTTTGTGTAAATGATAAACGTAAGTAGTCCTATAGAAAGAGATCATTGATACTCAATGGTTAAGGCGTTTGTTTGATAAGCAGCAGACAACAAGATTCAAGAGAATATTTAATCCCATCCTATTATTAACATTTTAAATGGGACAAACTGAGAGGGCCTTGAGACCAAACAGCTGATAATCACTTGCAGAATTGCATTGCACTGTATGACTGACAAGTGACCCGTTACCAATTCAGGCTAGAAACCAGAAATCCTGTTTCCTATATGCCACAAAATTACTTACTATATTGTGTTTGCCTATTTAGAATTGATTCTGTCAGCTCTTGCCTCTTTGTATTTAGCGAATATACACAAACATATATATATTTTCATACATATACACACATTTATATGAAATATTTATTATATATATTTGTGCATGTAAATGTGCATTTATTTACTTCTAAAAAAATGAGGCTTAAAGGAGCATACAGCTGCTGGGGTTTTTTTATCTTTGCCTGGAAACAGTCTACCTGAATTCAAAACATAAATTATTTTAAGNCTGCTCGGTCATAATGGACAACAAAAACACTCGCTTTTGTGATGCCATCTACAATGAAGACAATGACAACACATAAGAAAACTCATGATGTCCCATGCATGGAATGTATCACAGCTGAGGCACGCACAACCCAGTATTAGCACAGAAATAGTTTTCCTGAGGTGCAAATACTTCAGTGATAAATTCACTCACCCATCAGTCAAGCAGCGTAAGTATGTACCACTAAATACATCAAAACAGACTAAAATTCAATAACTGACCTCTGTATGTGTGTTGTCTAACACACAAATTTGAAAAATGCTTTTAAAATACTTAAAATGTGCAAAGCTTTCTGCCCCCTCCTCACCCACCTCTCAATGTACAATTGGTTGAGCATTCTGGGTTATTTTTCTTATTATTATTCTCAGGTGCAAGTTATTAAGTTTCCAATCATTTTAGAAAGATACTGTTTTAAAGGTTGGGCAGCAGCACCAAAGTGCCTTGCCTGTGCTAAGGACTCCAGACTGTAAGACGAAGAGAAAAGGCATGGCCACAGCTTCCAATACATGCAGTCAAAAACAGTGGTGTTAGCGCACATGGAAGGAAGGCAGGGATGCCCAGGAGGAGCATTAAGGAGGGGAAAGTGATCAGCAGAATTTGCACATAAAGGAGAAAATGGAATTTGCAGGATTCTGCAGTGAAGCCTGGCAGAGAGAGAGAAAATACAAAGAAAAGACAGAATTTGACCCAGTTTGGAAAAAGCATTTCTTCCCTTAAACCCACAAAAAGCTTCTGCCTCTGAAACAGGAAAAGCAACCAAAATGAAATGCAGCCATATGTTTATTTGGCCACAGATAGGTAGTAAAAGTAAATTCCTCAAGCTGCAGTTTTTAAAATAAAATAACACTCGTTGGCAGTAATTTCACTGTAAGAAGGAAATTTTGTCTTTTCAAAAGTAGGTCAGCATGCCCACTCATGCCCACTCATCGTGGTTTTTATATTGCCTTTGAATCATCTCATTACAAATACAGTCCTCAATGTAATCTCCTGTAAATTTCATTTGGATTAAATTCCTTAAATTCTGAATTGATTTTTTTAAAAAAATATTAGTTTGTGCCTCACGCAGTCAGACAATAATTACAGAATCAAGTTTGTCCAATAAAAACAGGTGAAAGAATGATCGGTCCCAAGAAAACTGTATCTGGTGCAAAGCCATGGAAACCTGTGCTGCCAAAACTGCAGTAAGAGATCAAAGTTCATTACAGGTTTCCACAAAGAATACTGATTTCTTTGTAGAGTTTACAGAAGTATAAAGTTAAAGCACATTAATTTACTTTTTTTTAGATATACACTAAAAGGTCAAAAATTAATTTATGGAAATGAAATTACTGTTCCCAGACTTCAAAATTAGGCATCCTGTTTGAAGCTAAAAGACTGGAGAGAAGAGAGGGGGGAAAAAAAAAAAGGAGAAAATCTATTAACAGTAAGAGGAATTAAAATTAGTTTAAAAGTGCATATTCCATGGCATTACTAATACTGCCTTCACTTTAAAAAGTACATACATGTAAATTTGGAAATTCTCCCAACTTGCATTTCATGTAGAAGTATTATACAAACTCTTTCTACAGTAATCTGACAAACAATTCTTTAATTATTCAAATCTAATTTTCAAATCTAATCTCAAAGCTTCTTCTAAATATCAATATCTATATTTACAGGGCTTGCAGGCAATTGCAAGCAACTGCATCCCTCTCTTCCCCCTCATTATTTCACGACTTGCAAAGAGAATGGAAAATTTCACTAAACATATATATAATTTAGGAGCAGCAAAAAGCCTTGGATTCCCACATTCTATCATGAATGAAACAAATCTTTAAAGAAGGCAAGGTTAATGAAAAAAATGTACATGGTTCTGAAAAGGAAATCTAATTTCTTTGCATTCCAGGGTTCTGGACAGTTCAATTTTTAGAATGAAAACATCTATGCATTTTCAGGGTTTTGGGTTTTTTTTTTTATTTTACTTTTAGCTGCTGAGTAGATTTTCTAATATTTGAGGTGAAAGGATTTTTTAGAAATTGTTCAGAGTAGCCTGCAAAGGCAATGCAATAGTCCAACAAGGTATTTTTTATACTCAGCCTTCACTGCATTCAGCAGATAAAAGGAGCCTTACATAAGCACAACAAAAGACATACACCATTAAAAAAAAAACCAAAAAAAACCAACCCAAACAAACTGTAATAAAACTAGTGCTTGCCAATATTCTTGAACCTGTAACTGCCACAGATAACAATTTGTAGAACCGTAATTCTTTAGACAAGGGGTCGGTTGGCTGGTGAAACATTAATTAAAATGCAGCGGTTTGAGCCACTCCTGCTGTGGTGGCTGGACCAGCAGCTGATAATTCCTGCTGGGACTGCAGCAGCATATTTCTAACTTGCTTCCAGTGGGGCTCCTCCCCAAAGTATTGCAGGAAATTTATAGAAAAAGACCTCTATCGCACAGAGAGGTGAAACACATTGTTACACTTGGCACTAGTGTCTTTTTAAACCACAGGAATTCAGTTAGGAGTCACGTTAGCTGCATTCTTTCATATCCATATTAACATTAGATAATTTTCCCCACATCAAATGCTACTTTTTAAATTTCAGTTTAGCTGAAAATTGAGGACAAGAAAGAGACCACCAGCACTGAGTCCAGGTTCCCACTTCCATTGAGTGGAAATAGCTGACCCAAACTTACTAAAAGACCAAGAATCATTATCTCAAGCATTAATTTGAAAGCATGGAAGCAAAACTCAAACTACGCTTAATTCCAGAGGTTACTGCTGCACTCTGTGGAGCAACCCAACTTGGAGTTACTCTCGGAGTAACCCAACTTTCTGAAATTTGGGCTCTTAAACAAAACTTCAGATGTGATTGCTGAAATGCAGATATGAGGTGAATATTAGAGCACTTCCTACAGCACTGTGTAAGAAAAATGTATAGGAAATACATTCACCATTTCTTCTTTTTCCTTTAGCGCCTCTAATATGTTGGGTCAGACCACACATTGGAATAGCTGTATCTCTAAAACAGCATGGCAGTTCCCAGTAGGAAAACCAATTTCTTTCCTACCAAGTCAGAAAAAACATGTCACTTAAACTTGACTGAAACTGAAGTTATAATAGTAGGGAGCTGACTTTTCAACATGAAGTTCTTGCAGTCCAAAAGACCCAGAAACCGATCCTGAATATTTTATTTGGAAATTAGTTTTCCTTGAGAAAAGCTTTTCTCTTTTAAGGGACTGGAGAGTTCTTAGCTACCCATGTTTAAGCAGTTCAGTGAAATGAGAACAAAGAAAAGAACATAGAAGAGTGGATCACAAGAAGCTATGCATGTTTTTGTCCTTGGTACTGAACTTTGGACACAGTGAGGCAAATTTTCCAACACATGTGCTTACACTACATGTGCAAGATGCAGACCCAGATCCTTGGACTGGCAGTCTCAAGCATCTTCTCACAGCTGCAGATGCTGTGCACAGGTATGGCCTGACTGGCCCTTCCTAAGTCCCACACAAATGCTGACAACTGAAACTACCCAGTGAACTCACCCCTCCTGAGAATACATATGCCTTGTTTAAAGCACCATTTCAACCCCCATCTCATAAGCAGGACTTTCCCCCCCACTCTC
Source organism: Cyanoderma ruficeps (assembly GCA_008694505.1). NCBI lineage: Eukaryota > Metazoa > Chordata > Aves > Passeriformes > Timaliidae > Cyanoderma > Cyanoderma ruficeps. The sequence continues at coordinate 7,527 of VZDJ01000340.1, forward strand.
CTCCTAAAAGATACTAATGAAGAATAAACATTATTTATTTAAACTTAATGAAGAGTGCAGGTGAGGAGAAAAGAGTCCTGAGAGTAAAAACTGTAAAACCTTCTGTGTTGCAAATCCTTCCTTCCTCGGCCTTTGCAGAATTCCCTACCTGTTTTTTTTCCTGGTGACATATTCCTTCATCAGGCAGTGCTTTAAACAGTCTGTACTATGAGCAGGTGTCAACACCATTGTTTACTGCTCTTCATGACAATCCCCAGATATGGGAGGCAGACTGGCCTTTACATTAAATGACAACATGTAGCAGTATGAACACCCTCACACATTGACTCTGGCTCTCCTGGTCAAGGGAAGGGAAGCAGCGTGGAGGTTATGGACTTCTAACAACTTGCTCTGTAGGAAAGTTACCATTTGAAATCACACACGGAAATATTAATGGCTAGTCATGTCTGCACATTTAAATCTAGCTTTGAACAAATTTTACAACCAGCGAGTTTAGGCCTAGTCGTTTTCGGGATTCTGAAAGCTCTTGTGCCCATGTGTATCCTTAATAGCCCTCTTTTGGTAAGTTACACAGCTTTCTCCTTGGAGGTTTGTGTTGTGCTGAATCATCAATTCCTACGCAGCGTCTTCTCTGAAATAAATTGTTTCTGCCAAGAAGTTTATGTTCGGTGCCAGCCCAGGATCCCTTAGCACAAGACAACAAACAAAATGTTAATGTGTGTCATATTCAAAAGTTCTTGGACTTTTTTTTTTAGATACTACGTATATTTTCTTTAAACCTGGTGGGACAGACATTTCTAATCACAAGCTATAAGACTGAAAGCCAGGCAATGCAAAAGAATTTGAAGGAATGTACAATAGTTTGCCAATGCTCCTTAAATTAACATGGTTTATAACATTGTGTGTATTCTGATCGTATTTATATACATTCTCATAAGATATACTGAAATAGGTGGTTTTCCGTAATAGAGAGCTCTTCTAATCTGTCACTTCCAGTATTTTTGTAACAGTCAGAAAACCCAATTTGCCATTATCACAACTATAACCTGCAGACAACTCTTGTTTGTAATTTTACTGCATTGACAAAGCTACAGAAGAAAGGTGAAGCTGCAGCAGTGAGACACTGTTACTACTTATAAAACAGAATAAACAAAAACTTGAGGAAATGAAGAAGGTGGCATTAGGGCATATATTCTGGTGTAGGTTTTGTCAGTGGGGGTTTTTTATATCAGAGTGATAGGGTTTGCAATCCTGCCAAGTCTGGCGACCAGATGTCAACTTACTGCAAGCACAGGGGAGGTTTCACGTCAGGTCTTCTCTTCCAAAACTGTAGACTAATCCTTCCAGCTTCAGTTCTGGTGGTGGGAAAGACCTAAGTAGCATTTCTTAAATGCTGGGTTTCTTCCACATACACAGAGGAACAATGCTGAATCAGTCCTCAGCTATCCTGTAGATGCCATGGAGCCCTCCCTACCACCCACCCTAGTGCCAGGCACAGAGTGGGCAGGAAGTTGGGACCACCATACCTTCCTTCTCACATGCACACCATGCAGCACTGCAGTGGATTGTTCTTGGCAGTCAGGTACCCTCCAAGTCACTCCATCACTTCTAGTCCATCAACAGGATTGGGGAGAATACGGTGGAGACTTTGAGAGAAAAGATTTTGAGTTGAGATGAGGACAGAGAGATCCCTTACCAATTAATAACATGGACAAAACTGACTTGGCTTGGTGAAATTAATTTTAATTATTGCCAATAATAACTGAGTGGAAACTGGAAAGAAAAATCTTACATCATAACATATTTTGATCATATTATATTCAGGCTTGGATGGGAATGCTGTGCCTTTCTGATATAATTATTTATGTGGCTTTTACTTTACACTGTTGTGTACAGCAAAGTCTAAGAACATTAATGCTGCACAAAGCATTGTTTGACAGGAGAGATGGTCTCTCTGTCCACTGGACAGGCAGAACCCCCAGAAACGTGGATAATGCAGGCGGTGTGCAGGTGGGTTTAGCCCATGAGCTCTGAAGACAGAAAGTCAGATGGGATATCCCAAATGTGTCTCAGGAAAAGAAAAAGACCAACAACAAAAGCCCCAATCAACCAAAGCCAGTCATAGCCTGAACAGTCAGTTCCAGAAGTTCTGTATTTCAGCTGGTCAACAATACTTCTGCTCACTTGTTTTTCCTGCTGTGTTGCTGCTCTTTCTGGTTTTGGTGCTTTATAACTGGACCACAGAATTCGAAAAGAATGTTTTGTGCTGCTTGTGTGAAATGGAAGGCAGCAAACACCATTGGTAGTAAGGCCATGGGTAGTAAGGCCATGGGTAGTAAGATGGAAGGCCCTGGGAAGGATTTTGTGAAGCAGATAAATGTTACAAGACAAGAACAACAGAATTAACAGAATCAAATGCCTCTCATTGTAAAGCTATGGCCGGTGCCTGTTTTCACTTTCAGAGCTTTGTTTTTCCTTAGTTGTAGCAGTGCATTCAGCACTGACTTGGCTGAGCTTGTCTGGCCTTAGAACTGCTGGGCAAGAAGATGCAGAAAGGACCAGGAGTGACTCCCAGCCACTTGTGCCATTTAATGTGGTGGTTCCTTTGGCAAATGACAGTGTTTAGCTTCAGTGCGAGGACCTCTGATATAATCTTCAGCAGCTTCAATTCAAAGTTAAAGGAAAGTCTCTTGCAAAACCTTCTTCCAGCTCCATCTTTAGAAGTGTTAATGTCAGCAGAGCTGGAGCTATGAAGGTTAGCAAGTCTGAGCTTATAGTTTGCAGGTCTGACTGACTTCCCCACATTCCCTCCTGAAAAGCATTTATGTAATTGGGAATTTAGTGTGGTCACATCTTCTCCAGACCTCCTGTAATATAAAGATAGACATTTTGGCTTTCAGAGCTAAATAAAACCCCCCAGCCCTTTCTGCATCAAATACAAGACCGATTTCCAAACCTGAAGCTCTTTCTTTCCTGCATCAGCTGTCACCTGGAGCAAAAAACTATATAAAAACCTCATTTGTTCTAGGAAAGACTTGCTGTGTCTCAGTCCAGTGAACTTCAACAAGTCCATACTCACATGCCCATAGTCAGTCTGAGTGACTGCAGCTGAAAACTATGATATTGCTCCCAGAAGTTTCCTTCTTCAGCACTCTGTGATGAACATCACCAACTCACCAGTGACATCAGCACTTTGACTCAAATATTCTCACACCTGCTGTAACTGGGCATTTAACATTCTATAACATTTTACAGACCTCAGTTTTCTCCACACAATGCTACTATTTTGCTACTATTTTGTTTTCTTTGCTACCATTCCCTATTAATTAAAGAACTTAGCATTTTTCTTCTTTTGCCTCTTCCCCAGCACATTTTTAAAATATGTTCTTTAGTAAATTAAATCAATAATGCAACTTCAGCTTCCTCCCTTCTTAGAGCTACTGCTGTATATTCTGTTCCATGTTGACTTTTCTGCTTTTCCTGAAATTCCAATTTTCACCATTCTATCACCTGACAACTCCCAGTGCAGCTAAACCTACAAAAACTTCAACAGGATGTTAAGAAGCCCTTTTCAATAACCATGATCACAGACCATCCTGGTATTTAATCACACACATCCACAGGCAAGTGCATGTACACTGAATTGTTTTCATGAAAGTGTCACCACTACTCAATGCTTGAAATAAATGAAATTATTGGTTTCAAGGAGAAGATTCTAGAACTTCTAATCCATAAACATCTTTTATCTTTTGTTTAGGTTCTCTACACCAGTCACTGATCAAGCCAATATTTAACTGGTGATGCTAGAGAAAGGCTGCAGTTTCCATTTTTAAAGGATTGTGGCTTTTTAGCTGTCAGAGCTGCTCTGTAATCCAGAATAATGAATCTCATCTAATCTGTGTCAGTCTGTACTCCTCTATGTAAAGAACTCAGCACAGCAGTGTATCAGATGTTCAGAAACAAATTACTTCTTTCATATTCTCCCCATCATACTGAAGCTTCAAGCACAGCATTCTCCAGTGACATACCTGAAGGCTGTCATTTTCAAACTTCAGACTCCACTGGAATGTAAAATAGAATTGCAGCTAGGCAGTATTTGAGACATAGTCTGTACGGGATTTACAGATTCACATTTTTAAAACATGTTTTCTAAAAGGTTCTGTGTGTACCTTCAGAGTAACAAAACATGCAGTCAATTATGCCCATGCACCCACTCACGCTCTTGTAAACCCTAAGTGGGTGACAGCCATGCAGATCAGCTGTCCATGCCAGCAAGTGGCTGTTGTGTGCCCTGCACAGCAGAGGTACCCTGCAGGCACAGCTCCAGCATCCACATCAGCCACAGCCTGGGAAAAGGGTTGTGGTGCACCTGCAGTGAGGAAGGTTTGGATATGGAACTTCAAAGATCTGTTGTCAGACTGGTAGATTCTTCTCAAGAAGGCAGTGTCCCTCAACACCACTTTGCATGCCCACATCTCTCTTTGTGCCCCCCTGAGACCACCTTTGTGCCCCTGCACTCTCCTTTCTGTCCTCGAACATCACTTTTTGTCCCTGAACATCTATTTGTATCCCTGCACACTACTCTGTGTCCTTGGAAACTGCTCTCTGTCCCTGCACTTTCCTTTTTGTCCCTGCACACCCCTCTGTGTCCCTGCACATTATTCTGTGTTTCTGCAAAACCCTCTGTGTCTCTGCATATCTCTTTGTGCCCCTGCACATCCCTCTGTGGGCTGCAGATTGGGTGTCACATTGACATGCAGAACAGTCTCCTCTGAATAAGAACCAAGCTGTGTACATGATGTACTTTTGCCACCCCTTCCCACAATTTCCTTTCTTGATGCTTGGAGAAGAAACACCCTTAATGAGATCTCATGTGAAGTCCAACTCAGCAAATTTAGCTTTACAGGTGTCAAAATGCTACTTCTGGGCTTGAATCTGATTTGGCAAAATTTATCCAAAATTGAAGAATTCTTTTTTGAAGATTTAACTGAAGATGCACAAGACTCATAGTGATCAATACACCATCCCTCTAGATGCTTAGTTATGCTTTAACAATACTTTCTGTCCAGGTATCTAGTTAATAATGTTTTTATCTAGCAAAATGTATGGCACAAAGTTTTAGCTTATACCAATGCCATAAAGAATTTTAGTAATTTTAGGTTCCTAAAGTTTTGGCTCCAAAAACGGGGGCAAAATATAATATAATTTTAAATTATTTGACACATCCTGAAAACAACTTTTTTTGATGCTCACTATATTGCTGAGAAGTTTGTCCACATTTTTATCCAGAAGAAATGTTTCCTTATTCCTCCATCTGAACCTTTGAAAATAAAAGTTTTTCCCCCGCTGACTTAATAACAAACCTGTTGGCAATAGCAATTTGTGAATTCTGTTAGGAAGCAAATGCTTTTAATGAAACAACACTAATGCTTGTTAAACTTTGAATACACCCACAAGCTTGAGAAATTGTTGCAAGCACATGGGTAACAGCAATCTGTGTAGGACTATGTCCTGTCTTGACAAAAAAAAAGTAGTTATGTCTGACAAAATATTAATCATTGTGGCTAAACAGCTTGTTCTTTAGAGAGAACTTTTTGTATTTCATTTACTATAAGTGCTCAAGGATCGAAAAAGTTTGTGTACAATGCAGACTGTAGCCTCAAAGCCACTGGAGGCTCTGTCTCACTCTGTCCCTTTCCTCCTGCAGCTTTCTGTTTTTTCCATTCACCCACTGGAGCTAAGCAGTTCTGTAACTTCTCACCCATGATCCATGTGGCTCTTCTCTTAGTACTTCTGCATTTTGAGAAGATTGTGCGCTATTTCAGCAACTCTCACAGTCCTGTTTGGAGTCAATTAATAAATCAAGTAGGCAGAACATAAACTAAAATACCTCCTATTTAAAATATTACAGACTTAGACTGTAAAATATTACAACCTTAAACAGTCTACCTTTTCCCTGATTATGTAAAAAATGTGGTTCAGACAGATGGAAGCTACACTATTTCTGCAAACTGACTCAGGCACAAAATGTATTTAGCTGTAGGAAGCAAGAACAATGAACATAATCTCAGGAAGATTTGAGGGACTGCATATACAGTCATGTGGTTTGATTTTAATCACAGGACACTGGAACATGAACAATATACATGCTTTGGTGCTAAGGAGGGCATAAACCCACTTCCCTCATCTTTCTTCCCCTGCTGAACACATATTGTAAGAAGAAAACAGATAAAGAGATGTCTCACAGCTTACCACACTGAAAACAGTAACACTGACAAAAACTCTAGGTTTTTCCTAGGGAGTGACATTATGCAAATGAAAACAGTAAACATAACAATCTGAAGGGCTTTTAAGATGTTTTTCTAGTACTTACAGGGAAGTTTTCAATACAAGCACTACTCTTGCAGACCATTTTCCCAGTGAAGGATAAGTTTAGCACTCTTTAGAGTTTGACAGACAGCCTCAAATGCACTCTGCTGATGCTTGAGACACTCAGAAACCCTCTGTATCTCCTTTCAAAGACAGGAGAAAGTTGAGGCAGGACATAAAGAGTGTAGAGTGGCTTTCAACTATGGATATTTAATCTAGGTCTGAAAAAGAGTTTAGGTCAGAAGTGGGATGTGGTGATGTCATGTAGCTGTATTTGTGGACAATGACTGCACAAGGTAGAAAAATATGTCAGTTAAAGAACAAAGCACACTCAAAGCAACTTAAAGAACCAGAGCCACCATTCCAGGGTATAGAAAAGCTGTGTAACACCTGTATAGCTGTACCTATTTATCATTCAGATAAATTTAAGCAATAAATTTACTCCAAAGAAGGTGCTACTGAGATGTTTCCACCTGTTATATATTCCTGTTCTTACATGATGCCAATTATTGGCATTACAAGCCACTTAGATGCTTCAGGTCATATATTTCAAATTAATTGCTTCATTTCTCCATATTCTTATTTTTGAGGAGGACTCTTCAAAGCCACCATCAGTCCCCCCCAGGAAAAAAAAACCTGTTACCTGAATAGCACACTCCTATCATGCACTTACTACAACGTCCCTGGATTTACCCCTATGGCTGCATTTAGATAATTAGAGTGCTTTTTTACATCCCTTTTCTTTGGTAAGCCTTTCTATAGCTGCATAAGTGCAAAATTTATCTACAGGGCAAATTTGCCAGCAGCAAAGGAGTAGGACTGGGTCCTAATTGCAAGGTGCCGACGCGTAATGTCTGTGAAGAGGAGTAATTAAAAGTCTTAAATTTCTGCCTCCATTGCTCCAAAAGTAAAAAGCAAAATACACCTTCCTTTGGCACCATCAGTTTTCTAACACAAAATTACTATGGCCTTGAAAAAAACCCCACCCACGCACATAAAAAAAACCCAACCACCTGCTCCCCTGTCCCCAACAAAACAACAACAACAAAATCCAGAAGAGGGAAATGAAAAAGAAATGAGATATGTACTTCATATACCTCTTAGGTTTTACCAAAAGGCAAGGATGATAGACCTCACAAATATCTTTGCTAAGACCTAAGTCTACTGCGGCAGTTGTTTTGCAGTGTAGAGCTACAATAGCATAAAATTAAGTACATTTCTTGAATTACTGCCCCAGGGCAAAACCTCTCCATTTTAAAATAGAGGGTTTGCATTTTGTGTCAGGGATTTTATTACATGAGAAACTGACTACCAAGTGTGGCATTAATCTTCCATTTTTGTTCTCTCTGGAGAAGTCAAATAAAGACAGACTTCTTAAGAAGTGGCATATTTGCCTTCTTGAAAGGTAGGCCCTAGGTATTTAAACATACATGTGCTGCAACTCCAGTGAGAATTCCTAACTTCTGACATAGTCCATCTGCTAATCTTTCAGCAGGTTGGGCCTGGCTACAGGCAGAGAAATCAGAAACTGCTGCTGTTTCTGCAGAGATGCTGAGAAAGCCTGGCCATATGGTGAGCTCTGGAGAGAGAGAGAGAGAGAGAGAGAGAGAGAGAGAGAGAGAAAATTCTGAAAAAGGTCACCCTGACTCAAAAGACCCACGTTGTTCTGGTTGATTCATCTGGGTCATGAAACAGCTCCCAGGTGTGGTCACAAAGTAGGTCTCAAGAGGTAGGAGAAGAGGACAAATATTATGAAGTTACAGTCAGCAAATACTTCCATATGTCATGATTCCAAACAACGTTCTTATTATTTACTGCAAATCCTCCCTCTCCTCTCAAAATAAAGAAAGGAAACAGGACAGATGGAGTTCAGATATTTCTAGTGTATTTATCAGCAGGAAAACTGATGTACATTTACAAATATCCCTCTTGCCAGCCACATAAGGGAAGACAAACTGTATTATTTGCACTAAGTCAGATATTATCCTTTTGCTGATCTGACACCATATTGCCCCTGCTTGGGAACACACACCTGATCCACAGAGTGGATCCCACCCAGTGACTCACTACCCACAAATTCAAATGGGTCCCCTCCACCACACAGCAGCGCAGGCAAGAGCAGAGAACTCAACCATGAGCTCCAAACACTGCCAGCAGCTGATTTCATTCTTCACTGCAGCATGGAGGGCAAAACATCTCACCAACACACAAGGACTGAACATAATACTTTAAAATCTAGGTGTGTGATTTTTAGCCATTGATTTTTCAATCCTGCCTTTAGCAAAGATCAATGCATGTTGCGTTGCCGTTATCGGACTACACAGGAACAAAAATACTATTTCGTATAGTATTATACTACTATAGTATTATGCTACTATATTACATATATTTTTTATAGTATTATAATACTATATTTTGTATAGTATTATACTACTGCGGGCCACAAGAGAACTGTGCAACATTTCTGGTCAAAGTGCATTTTTTCCCTTATTTCATTTGCACTTTCAAATACTGAGCTATTCCTGCAAATGGTAATCTAAAGAAAAACTCCCTTTGTATAGTGATAGTGTTTTTCCATCACATAGTTTCTAGAAATCTGCTTGATTTCCCAGATGTTGGTATTTACTGCAGCCTTCTGCCTCCTAGAAAGCATACATGACCTTCCAATAGACAATGTCTCTTTTTACAGAAGATAGAATCTTGCACTGCAACACTTAATGGATTATTTCTCAACCTCTGGTAATTTTTTTGTGCCACAGTATTAAAGTTTTTTGAAAATCACAAAACATGTAATGCATAAAAGAATGCTCTATATTAAGTTTATAATCAGTTGTATTATTTTTTCGGAAGGTAAAACAGAATTATCAGCCATGTCACAATACCACCTTTTACTTGTATTTGCCCAGTATTCAAAATTCAGAGGAATAAACTCTCAAACCTAGGCCACCCTCAGGAAGAGAGGGCATGGAACAGTGATGCTGAAGTGCCCTCTGATGAATAGAGTATCCCTGAGAACTTAGGAAAATTGAGAATCTATACAGAGAATTCCCAATCATTCAAATCTGAAGAAAGATGTATTTGCTGTACTGCCATGAAGATAAATGGTAAGAGTAATCAATCTTTGATAAAACTGCAAAAACTATTCAGGACTTAAATGACGTCCCAGCTTGTGCTTCAGACTATGATTTCACCATATAGATGTCATATTTTATATGCAGTTACATAAAATTAAAAGTAATTACAGAAGTTATCCTGGATTAGTACACCATGGCTTAATGCATGTGTTGCTTAAAGGTATTCATTCACCACAGTCATACTACAGCAATGTAGGCAGCAAAACTAATTCCCAGTTATGAGACTTATGGGGTCACTTGTTGATTTCTGTGAAATAACACAGATTTTGTGAGATAGGACCCAGAAGACCTAATCATTATAATTTTTTCCTAATTTATTTTTTAAAGCAAACTATAATTGGAAAATACTCTGATTTCCAATGTCTCAACAAATGCCAGTATTGTTAACAAAACGAAGAAGTAGCTTGCTTTCTCCCAGTTTGTGCAAATAATCTCCCTGACTATAATTTAAAGATGCGAAATTATTTTCCAGAGTTTCAAATCTACTCCTATCAATTGCAATGGTAGAAAGTCAGAGCTTCATAGTTTGTCCATCACAGTGGATTTTATCTCCAAAGAGTTAACAGTAATTGCCTATAAAGAGAGATTTAAGGGAAATTATTTTGCTTCCTGGTTTATAGCATTGTAGTCTGATAATAAAAAACACTGACTATGATAAATGCAAGTTCTTTGCCTCTAGTAAAGTAAAGAAATGAGGACATTACTAAAAAAACAAAGAATAAATGCAAGTCCTTTGCCTCTAGTAAAGTAAAAGAAATGAGGACATTACTAAAAAAAAAAAGAAGAATCCCGGCTTTGTAATTTCATTAGTCCCTGATCAGAAAGATGCATCCCATTAGTCTGAGACAGGAATGCTGCCCCAAGAAGCATCACCTGAAGAGAGCAGAGAGTTCATGTGAGAAGCATGGTCTCCTCCCAGTGCAGGGAAGAGGAGGGGGGACCATGGCAGGGACCAGTCACAGCCCCAGGGAGGCGGAAGGCACAGAAACAGTTTTCCAACCTGGGACCTTATTGGACTTACTGAAAGTTCACTATTATATGGACCACTTGTAAACAGAATGACTTAACTTAAAGGAACTGCAGAAAATACAGTTATTTACTACATGGTTGCCTATAGCAGGCTCACAGTCTTCCGGCATTTTCTTTTTTTTTTTTTTTCCTGGTTTGGGGCTGCCTTTGAACATTTGTTTTAGAAGTTTGTTGTGGTGGGGGTTTTTTGAGTTGTTTTGTTTTTTAATTTATCCTCAAAAACTTAAATTTGTAAGGGCCATTAAAAATGAACATGCAAGGTTATTTTTGTACTATACATTACTAGAAATGGGTAGAAGACAGCAATAAGGTGAAATTAATCCCATTTACTCAAACACTGCGGCAGGGCTACACAACTTTATAATGAAAATTGTTGCTCTGGTTGTGTTTCCTAAATTTATGCATGAGGTAAAAAAAATCTTGCAGTTATTTCAAGTAATCTTCATAGAATAAAGTGTACACCATAGTCCATATAATAATTGTAAGTGGTGTAATATTATTTCAGCCATGATACTCTAAAAGGGCAAACTACATGAGGAGGTAACGTGTTTTTAAATATACTGACACAGTGGAAAAAGGAGACACCTTTAATTCTGCCTTCAGATACTACTTCAGTAACACGAGATGTTTATATGGTGAAAATGCCTAAGATCTTGTAGAGATCATTTCACTGAGTGCTAGAAAACATTTACCAAATGGCAACATTTTCAAAAATGTCTGTCCTACTGATTTGTTAAAACTTGTACCTCTGTAGCATACATTAATCTTACAAAGAACCAATTCTTCATCTTAGTGTTGAGTTAAAGTGATTGAAGAGGTTACAGTATCAGGAAGAATTTGGCCAAAGCACGTAAGCTTTCAGCAACCAGCATAATGTATTTTGACAGAAAACTTAAAACCTCCACAAGAATCAACAGAATAGCCTAAAGCCAAGCTTGGCTCTTTTCAGATAAATTTTCTTCCCTTGGCCATTCTCAGGTGTAACCAAGGAGTTATTTCTTTTCAGACAGGAAAAAAAAGTGTAAAAACTCCAATGTCAGTTCAAGGGAGTTTGGAAAGATGTGATATTACAAAGTTAAGACCAGGACCTGAGACATTAAGTTTTGTACACCTCTGGCTAATTTTAGCTGTGCACAGTATTTACATCAGCTTTTAGTAAAACACAGGACTTTGAGTAATCCCTCCTTATTAGCAGACTCATCAGATGTCTCACTGGCACAGCCTTGCTCTACTTTGGCTTTACCTCCCCATTTGCCTGACAGTTTGTGATGCGAAAGGGAATGCTGAACACATCTTCTGAACCACCAACTTGCTTGTCTGACTCAATACAATTTTTTTCTTTCCATCTCTACAGAGACAGTGAGCAAAACTCATCTAATCAAATGTCAGTGTGTGCCTCCCTGATAATTATATGAATTCCCTTTGCAGATAACAGAGAGCAATTGGCAGTTTTGGAATATGGTTCATTCCATTCTAAGGGCATTTTGAACAGGTCAGGTATAACATGACCTGAAAGGGTTTTAACTCTGAGCACGGATGAAGCTTTATATAGGTACCTATAAAAATAGATGTCTTTGGTAAGGGGAAATTGCTCCCACTTTAAGTACAGCAGCCCACAGAGAAATGAGTTTTTGAATGCAGGTCATGGCAACCTCTTCTCAAGACTCTCAAGAGCAGCAAAAAACGTCACCATGATACCTACCTCTCATGATCCAGAGCCCTTCCATGTCTTGGTCCATGAACAGCATTTGATACTCTCTTGATGTAGTCAAAACTAAATGGATCTCTCAATCCTCTGCCTCCCCACATCCTCCCAAACCAGTGCACACTAATGTGTGATGAAACCATTCTGAGAAAGCAGCTATGCTGTGTCATGGGGCATGCACAAAGTTCCCCACTGCACACTATCACTTGAAGCAGGAGAAAGAACATAGGGAAGAAAAACTTTTGGGAGAAAAAAAAGAAATAGAGAAGCCATCTTACAGGAAGAAATGGAGAAGGACATGTACACACGTATCTATATTTATCTAGATGTCTGGAGATGAGATAGGCAGATATGGCGAGACACTGAGGGAGGCTGAAGAGGGATGGATGCTGAAGTGAGAAGACAGGCACAAAAAGATAAGGTGGTGAGAAAAGGAGGTGGTGGGAGTGTGCAGAGTGGGTCAGGAGACATGCCAAGCGAAGAGCTGCATAGTTAAGAAAGGAAGTGAGAAAAAGGAATTCAGAATAGAAGCAGCACCAAATAGAAAATATCCAGGTAGGCCCATAGTTTCAGAGTCTGGGGACACAGAGCATGCAATGACAAAAAAACCAAAAAACCACAGCAGAGAACAAGAGCAAGAGCAAGAGGAAACAAGAACAAGTTTGAGGAGAACAACTGTACTGCTTTTCAAGCTCAGGCAATGAGTAATAGTACAGAGAAGCATAAAATGGAGTGAAGAATATGTAATAGCTTAGGTCTTTATTTTTTCTTATTTAACACCTTAATTTAATCACGAGTATCTCAGAGAAGATGCAACACTTGCTGAACATAATTAAATGTGATGCCAATTTTTTAAGGCTCAGTGCAGCATCAAAAATGGTATGGAAGACAGCTCTGCAGAGTTGCTACACCTAATGCCATTTCAAATATTACACATTCATCAATTGAGGGCAAAAAGAAATTTAACTGTGGCAACCTGCATCAAGCTGCATATGCCTCATGCTTGTATGTGGGCATAACTTGTCTCATTAAAATACAGTCTAAACAGGCCTGTGCCCTTTCTACACACCTTGTGTAACTGAGCAGTCTATGGTCTGACGGATGCTACTGACACTAATTTATAGTATTCAAATTTCAACTCTGAGAAACCACCATCCCTAAAGACTGTCTGTCTGTTCTTCATAGGAAAGTAAACTCATTCTGTAAGCTGAAAAAACCCCAGCTTTTAAAGAAAAATGCATAAAGTAACCATATAAATCCACCTTTATTTAATAGGCTGCCAATAATCTTCCCCCTCAAGCTCATCTTCTCTTGTAAAAGCACTGAAATTCCCTTATGCTCCTATGTGTAAATGCGAGAAAAAAATAAACAATTTTTACTTGATCTTTTACTATTACAATAGATTAAGTTGGCACATTTTGCCTTCTTGCAATGCCTTTACCTGCCTACCACCGTTCTGTAAATGTGAGGTTATTTAAGTCAACCATATCATGTAGTTTTGAGTGCTCTTGCAGCATGCAATTTCAATAAGTATGTAACTGCTTCTATTGCTGCTATTGATCAGCTACAGTTTTTCTACCATGGAAATTAAAAAATACATCTTACAGCAGCCATCAATCACTCATGGGATGATGGGATCTAATAGGCCTAGGCAAATCCTAGATGCACACAACAGGTTATACAGGCAACAGCTAGGAAAAAGCCATATACACCTCAAATCCTATTACTTTGAGGAAAAACAAACCTACAAACAATTACTGAAGAATGCTGGGAATGGCTTAGCCACAGATCGGTGACAGGAAAAGTACACCATACCTTCTTCTACCATTGGATTTGAAAAGAGCTGCCTGTGCCAGTTTGTTCATCCCTCTTATTCTGTGCATTATTCAAAATTGCTACCTTCTGTTAAATGTACTTTCTTTTTTTAAGGTCGTCATTTCAACAGCAAGAGTGTCACAGCTGATTTCTAAAAAGCCAGCATCTGCCCCTAACACTAACGTGAAAAACTGTACTTTTAAAAAAGGAGGAAAAAGTCCCAGACATTCCAGAAATGCAATGTGAAAAATACTTTTAAAAAACCCACAAACGTGCTGTGTAAGTTTAGAACCACAAAGAGCCAAAAAAAAATCTTTCCAGTTGATTCATTAATGCAGTGTGATGAAAAGTATGGTCTTTATAGAAAAAATATGTCTACTTGTCTTGTTTTCCTCTACAACTGCATTTCCAAGAACATCACCTTTCTGAGAAAGGGGTATGATCCAATTTCCTTTCTGACAAACAATCTACTTCGTTTTTTTTTTTTTTACTCTTGTTATCATACAATTGTTTCAAGAAAAGCTCTTTCTACTTGAGCAATATACCCTTTTCTCCAAGCTAGACATAGGCAAAAATACCAGAATTCTTTAAACCACTTTCAGTTCACCAGGCATTTATGAATCAACTAATACATGCTACCACTATTATTTGGGGGTTTATACTCTGCTTTTGCCAGCCATGTAATTCTTTTCTGTAACTGAATTCACAGACTCAAATCAAGTCCTCAGTCCTCTCCATATACCACTTGAAGGGAAAAAGCACTGTATTTTTACCAACCTTCTCTTTTCTAAGCCACTTTCTCTTAGGTAAAAATATACTTTTAACAACTTTTTGTTATTACATTGATGTGTGAGTAAGGCTACAGAAAAGATTTTGGTACAGGGAACACTTTTTCTTCTTACCAAATTCCTCAAGATAACCATGGCAATGCATGTTCCTTCCCTCAGTAAATCATCAGGACTGAAGAGGTTAAACTTCAGACAGAACTACACCAGCAACCATTTCAGAAAGTTTCTTTTACAACCGTTCTCTTATATTTGAAAGCAGAAGTGAACCAGACCATCAGAAAGCACATTTTAAATTAATGTTGCTCAGCAGTAATTAGGTGACTGATTAGTTTCTGCAACCTTTTATTTGCCATGTTCTAAATTTTGTGCATGCTTCAAGCAGACAGATATGGGGTCTAGGGGAAAATTCCAACAGGACCATAACTTTTGTGTGTTGGCAGAACACCACAAAAATTTGGATGGATGAACTCCCCAGTCTCACACCACATTTCTGCTTCAGTCAAGAAATTGCAAAACAATTGGAAAATGTATCTGAAATGGTAAGAAATAAATTACGAGTTTATGACTTGTGGCACATATTTTCCATTTTTCTCTTCACTGTGCTGACTGAGAGGAGAAAAATGAGAATCCGGCACTTGGCTCTGCATTTCTACATGAAATCCAAGCATATGTTTCTGATTGTTTTTCAGTCACAAGGATCCCAAGACTCCAAAATAAATAACTTTATTTTAATAATGTTAAGGGGGTAACAAAAATGAACACTCTTCCTATGCAGCATTAACATTCCACGACAATATCTACTGGTTTTCTTTTTTAAAAAAAAAAGTATTTGAGGTCCTCTCATCATCTTTCACTGTACTGTATTTAATTTATTATGACAATTTCTTGTTCATGTCATCAAGCAGACATGAAACAAAGGGTGAGTTAATTCTTTAATTCAGTGAATTATATGAATCATTAACTTTGTTTTAAACATAAATCCATAAAACAGCAGAATGGATCCTTATTTAGATTGCTTACATTTCTTATGACTGGGACAACATTCTAACTGTGCAGCAACTCATTAGGTGATGCCTGAGTTCTGCTGTGTTTTCAGGCAAAGGCCAAATATTTCTTTTGTTTATATATATGCTGCAATGCTCAAAACTTTTTCTACATCAATAACAAAGAAAATTAAATTTCTTGACATCGGTAGAAAGCTATCATTTATTTACAGGCTCTCTTCCTTTTAATAGTGTTATCTAACAAAGAAGAAAAAGACATCTGTTATTGCCTAAAGTCTGTGCCTTGCAGTAATTTTCAATCACTGGAAATACAGCACACCTTCAATTATGTTAGGCTCAGTCATTTCAGTAACAGCACTTTTTTGCACCTACATTTTACACTATTTTCGTAATGACTATTTATTATTAGCACTTGAAAGTTTGATTCAAATTATTTATGTACCCTTTGTTAATTGCATGTATGTCATCAAAAGGAGTTTATCATCCAATGTTTCAAACATAAAGTTTTCAAGATTCTTAACTGATATGCTACACAGAACTCGCTGTCTATGTTTTTGTACTTTGGAAATTCAAAATTTTTCCAAGCACCTTGTGTTTTTCCAGCAAAAAAACAGAAGCAACTGAGGCAGAGTCAAATTCTTGTTTGGTTGGCTTTGTTTTTGATGAAAACTTTCATTATATTTTTTCTTCATTTTGCCTGACAGGAGGAGACACCTACCCAGAAACCATTTTAACCAGCCTGTTCTGAAGGACTGCACTCCATGGAAAGGCAGCAACACTGAAACAGTTAGTGAAGAACTCCAACCCATGTTGGAGGAGGCTGGGAAGGGCAGTCTCCCGGGGTATGGACCCCAACTCAGAGCAGGGGAAGAGCATCAGGAGGGAGCACCAGGGACTAAGAGCTGTGAATTGACTGCAGTCCTTCAAGTTGAGTCTTGTAAAATGTGTGTGTGTGTGGGAAAAGCAGTTTTAGACTCACTCTCCTTTCTCCCTATTCTAGTCTAATATTAATTGGCATTAATTAAAATCAATTTGCCCAAGATCATCTTGTTTTGCCTGTGATGGTAAATGGTAAGAGATCTCCCTGCCCCTATCCTGACCCAAACCTTTTCACTGTGTGGTAAAGCACCCTGATGGGTATGTGTCCCTCAGCCAAGCTCAACTCACCCTATCAGGCAGATTTAATCACCAGAGAAACCAGGTGATGATCAAGCTTTCAGAAGAAACAAATGGTATGAAATGCTAAGCCCATTTTAAAACATAATACAAATTACATGAAAGCCCTATAAAATCAAGACTGAAAAAAAAAGGTGGACTTAAGAGATACAGAGATGAGAGATGGAATGCTGGACTGAGACAGGATCTGTTCTTTCCTAATTTTTTTTAATATAGTTTATATCTACATCAGGTGACAGCTGTTACAAGAAAGATTAAGCTTCAGTTTTGGAAATCGATCTTGTATTTGATGCAGAAAAGGCTGACAGTTTCATTTAGTCCTGGAAGCCAAAACTTTTATCTTTATATTACAGGAGGTTCTGGAGAAGATGTGACCACACCAAATTCCCAATTACATAAATGCTTTTCAGGAGGGAATATGGGGAAGTCAGTCAGACCTGCAAACTATAAGCTCAGACTTGTTAACCTTCATAGCTCCAGAAATGAGAGTCCCTGCTGACATTAACACTTCTAAAGATGGAGCTGGAAGAAGGTATTGCAAGAGACTTTTCTTCGACTCTGAATTGAAGTGAGGGGAGGGGAGAGGGGGCAGGACAGGGGAGAGGGGAGAGGGGCAAGGCGGAGCAGAGCAGAATGAAGAGAAGTGAAGAGGAGCAAAGAGAAATGAAGAGATTTGGACTGGGGGGTGATAAAATGCTATTGGCTAAGAAGAACACCGAACTCACTGTTGAGAGGCACTATGAAATTGTAGTGCCATTTCACATCTTATTTTGAAACCAAGAAATATTCAAGACTAGATTAAATGATGCAAGATTCCCATATTCGCATTAATAAACCCTAGCCATAAAAGACAGAACGAGCTTAAATGTCTACTTGTTATTGTTTTGCTAACTGGTAGGGTTGTTTCTCTGTTCCTCCATGCGGCCACTTACTTCAGATTAAATCATCCAATAGAATTCCTACTTTGTTTCCCATGAGGTTTTTAGCATGCAGCACATCGTGTGCACCACTAAGGGAAAGCTGTGGCTACACAAGGCTTTTGTTTGGGCAAAACATCTCCTTGAATTTACATATATGTGTGGCACAACCATCTGTAACAAAACAAGCAGCAACAAATGTTTTCTTGACATAATGTATCCCCCAAAAAAGTTAGAAACTTATTCCCTGAATCAGTAACAACTAATGATTAACAATATTTGACCCTCACTTTTCTGCCATGAAGATATGGACTTTTAAATATGCTAGCTTGTTGTTTTGTCATTTATCATTCAAGCTAAATTTTACATTTTAAAATTAATTTTCTTAATCACTTAAAGAGTATACTTCTACAAGATTTAATTGCTTAGATGTGATAATCTCTCTTCCTTGGACAATTTATCTTGCCCAAGAAAACTAACTGCTACTATACAGGACTAGATAGAAGATTCTGATTCAGTCAAGTGTTCAGTAGATTAGTTTAACTGCAGTGAAACTATTTCAAATATGAGTGAGAAATAAGCACTATAAAAACAAAAATTCTCAAACCAACAACAACAATAATTTCAGGGAAGATGCAAAGCCTAACAAGGCTTTGGACATAAGGGTGGTTAGAATGAAAGACCAGGCATCTTGGGCTGCATTAGGGAAGCATTGCCAGCAAGACAAGAACATATGTGTGGTTGCACATCAGTCACTAATGACAGTATATGGAAAAAAAAGAATAACTGATTTTTGAGACACTAGATGCTTTTGTGTTCTTTGCACATCAATATCCCACAAGTTCATATCACCAATGTAGTTTTAAAGGTTCAACTCCAAAAATGACCTGTTCTCATGTGGTGACATACAACAATGTATAGCAGAAAGTTAGTACATACTTTAGCAATCAGACAGAATCAGCTTAGGAACCATGCAAGGCACAGAAAATGTGGTCCTGGTCAGCATTCAAATGTTATTAACTCACCGTATATTCAAGTTTACCAGCTATCAACCTACACTTCATCAGATCACATATCTGTGAATATTATTATTATCTGTGTATTTACAAAAATAAGAGATGCATCTATAGATAAACTTGATAGTTCTATACAGCAGAAAACAGGAATATGGGGTTAATTATCATAATCTGAAGGCTGAAAAGTTCTGAACAGTAGTATTCTACAAGTATCTAAACTGCCATGAAAAAACAATCAGCAGAAGCCAACAGTGTGAAAAATCACTGTAGTAAAAATAAAATCTTAAAATGTAACTTTATTCTTCATAAAATGTGATTTTTTTTTAAAAAGTACATCATCAGGTAGTCACAAAAATAAGAACAGCAAGGTTATGGCACTTCCCACCACTAGGATGTGGTGTAACTAAACTTTCTCTCAAGGCTATTTGATTGAGCAAGAATGTTTGAGAAGGAAGATATTTGACAATTGACTGCTTAATTTCTGATTAACCTATTATAACTGTGAAGACACAGGAATAGTAATAAACAATGACAACTAAAACCACTGAGGAAATAAACAAATCAGATACACTTTGGCTTTTAATACAAGCCAGTAACATGCCTCAGATTTTCTTTCGGCCTTAGGCAAATACAAAAGTGCTGGCATGAGAAGTAGTCACATCAACCTTGTAGCTGATAAGTCTCAGAAGAGAAATTAGAAGAAAATATATAGATATCCTAAAATGGAAAGAATGAAAACTATTTGATGCATAGATGGGTATTAAGTGAAAATGACATTGCAAGATGTCAGTGTGAATTAATAAAATAAGTTTCCAGGAAGGTGCAAATACAAGATGTGTCAGATACAAAGTACTCGTCAAAAAGAACAGGAGCTACCTGACTTTCAGAGTCATACATTAAGTCAACACAGGAATGGCCATGTTTTCCCCACAGTACTAATGGAAGAAATGCAAATTATGATCATAACAATGAAGTTCATTTACTTTCTTGACAGCTGTCCCAGCTTGTCAATAAAAGTTGTTGCTAGTTTACAATACAGATATTCAGATCACAAAGCTTCTGCCACATAAATGCTGTCAATAACTGGTTTAGAATAACATAAAAAACTTTGAAGATTAAATTTCTCTGTCAACACTCTGCAATTTTTCTCTCTGCACCTTCTGCATATGCAAAAGCAAGAAGCATTTAGTCTTTGTTCTATGGGTACTTGAAGTATTTCACACTTCTAGGATGATTTTCCCATTTTTACTGCTAGCAAAAGGCAAAATGAGACATAGTTCAATGTACAAAACTGTATTTCTGAAGAGAAGGTGATTTTAATTTGGCAGTATCCAGTATATTTGATCTGGAAACCATAACTGACTTTTCTGCTGCCAAAGGAAACTGAACATTTGGACATTAGCAAAGTTTGAAATCAGGCAAGCATCAGAGAAAGAAAGCAGATTTTATTTCAGTGAGTGCCCAGAAAATGTTAGCTCTGAGTGATAATGAGGAGAGGTAGGGAAATCCAGTGGGACAAAGAAGAGCTCCAAAGCCATTCTCACACTGCTACCATTTGTGTGAGAACGCCCTGTTACGGTTTGCTTACCATTAAGAACAACATGTGAAAAATTTGTCCCTAGCCTCAAGCCCACTCAAGCTGACCTTGGATTTAAGATGCAAGATGGTGTGTGAACTTAGAAGGAAGAATGACACAGCTGAGAAACCATTCTGGAACTCTGCTTCTCAGTTGGTGTCCTGTCCCCCCTTTCAGATTTCTTTGCCTAAACACACCACAAGCTGCGATTTTGAAATGAATTTTAGAATGGTAGATTCAGTCCTCCCTTTGACATCACCTTAGAAATTTCTTTTCTGTCATTTCATTTCAGATAGAAAACCACCAGAGCAACTGATTACATGCCAAACAAGAGGTCTGGCATCACAAGACAATCAGAAGAAGAAGCTGACAGACTTCTAGATAAGACTACGCAACAAAGGTCCTTAAAAGTGAAAACAAGTCAGCAAAAGGAGGCAGAAAAGAAGGATAACATAACCACCTATTTGACCATTAAAATAACATTCTGTGCAGAAATAAGAAAGGCAAAACTACATTGTCAAGTTCAAAGAAAAATGCCAAGAGAAGATAAAAATGTGTGACTAGTCAGAAACTCATACATAAAAAACCAAACAAAAACCTGAAATAAAATGAACCCCGCCCCCCCCAATAAAAGTTTAAAAGTTGTGTAGAATACAGACCTGATGTGATCAGAAAAGGAGTAATGGATAAAACCTGGAAATACTATTAGAATTATTAATTGTTTTAGCACGCACACAGGGAATGCCAGAAAAACTGGCGTTATTTATACCACAAGCACCTACATATTTTCTAGGTAGTTACAAACTCTTATTTCCATAGAAAGCAAAACCACTCAATTTGTACATTTGCATGTTCTGTTGCAAGTGAAAAGGTTAAATCATTTCTCAATGGAGAAGGATGTGGTACTTTGGAAACCTTTCCAATAGAATATAAACTGAGTTTTCAAAATAGTGTATTGAGCTAAGTATACATGTAAAATAGTAAGCTAATTTTTAATTAAATAGTTTCTTATGCTGCTTCTCAATGCCCTGCTCTGCATTTATGTGCCTCAGCAAGGACTCAAAAACATCACTTGAGAGAAACACAGGAGCAGAGAATCTGATATTATTTCCTGTGATTCCCAAATTTCAAACACTGGTGAAGTTGGGGAACTGTTTAAACAGTGATAGCTGGAACAGGTGACAAGTCAGGATCTTATATAAATACAGACTATCAGCTGAATTTTAGGGAATATGATGATTTCCCTGCCACAAAACAAAGGCTGCCTTCAACACAGGACTCAAAATCTGCAGGTGTCCATGACACTCAATCGCAGGGATCTGGCAGGAGGTAACATTAGAGGCCCTAAGGACTCTTTCTGGCTACAGACTGTACAGAACAGGTCGAAAACTAAAACACACTAGTACAGAAATGTTAACAAAACATCAGCTTTGTGCAACTGATTTTCCTTTTGACAGCATCATCAAGATTTTTCTGCTTGTCAAAACTTCAGACTAAGAAAATGAGTAATTCATTGTGGCTTGTTGAAGTAAATTGTGTTCTGATCTCATAAGGGATATATGTGTTAATAGCTGCATTACCAAAACTAAATTAAGATAAGCAGAATGCCTTAATTATGCACATCTTCTAGAAAAACAAAAAAGCAGCTTGCAGTAGCTAAAAGGGTAAGGATTTCCACCAAATATGACTGGCAGCAAAAGTGGCTATCAAAATATAATGTTGACTACCAACTTATTAATGTGTGAGAATTTCAGAGCAGGCATGGGAAAATGCAGAAGACTGCTAGAGGAGGTTCTTCCAAAATATATAAACTTGTCTTTTCCATCAAGCACTTTTGGATGCAACGCCATGGGAGTTCTGCAAATGCAGCACAGCATGCAGAAACTTCAGTTTTAAAATCAGTTTTCTCAGGCTGAGAGGGTGAAGACACCAGTACAAATAATTTCTGTTCTGTTGCAGGAAAAAAACATTGCTTATCATTGGCATAATTGTCACCAATATTGCAAAGGGATAAAGAAATCAGCCTGTGATTTACAAATGGAGCAGGTCAGCATATAGAACTTCAAATGTTTCTAGGCTGAAAGGGAAAAGATGGCCTAGGTATACCATTTTTCTATTTAACTTGGGCAAACGGTAGAAAAACTGCTCTTTCACTTAGAACTAAAAGCAAGAATGAGGCTAGACACTGAGTTTTCTCCTTTGCTCCTACTCTTTATAACCTCCAATTCCAACCATTTTTTTCTGCCACAACTAGCCACACAGTTCATAGCTTAAATGATCATAGAAGCAATTCTGCAACAAGTCTGATCAAAAGAATGTTTAAATACAATTAAAGCAAATTACGCGAAAGGTCGACAAAGTCCTGACAGTTTCTTCAACTCTTCCGCACAGCAGTGCCATCCTTACAAGGAAAATAAAACATGTGGCAATCTTCATGTTCTCAGTTTCTCCGCTATAAACACCAGCCCCTTTCCTCTTTCTCCTCTAGCAACATCTGTGACTTTTCTTTTGCTCCGGCGTCAGGGTGCCACGCTCTCCACACCCCATTCCGGACTGCCCCGTCCCGGCTCCCAGCGCTCAGCATCATGGCCAGCGCCACGGCTGATGGAGAGAGCGCCGTCCAGCCCGAAAGCTGGCATCACAGAAACCACTTATCTCTACCCTCTCTTTTCCTAGGTGGTAGGTCACGCACACTAGTTATAACACGTGGCTGCCCTGATGCTGCTGTTGTTATTCAATGGCACTCCATAGCATTGAATAGAAAAGAAGATGTTCAAGGTAAATGCTTGCAACAAGGAAATGGTGGTAGCTTTTATAATTTCATTGTGATGGTGGCAAAAGGACAAGCATCAATAGACGACCTGTGTGTTGTGTTGTTGTGATGATGTGATTTTGACTTTGGATAGGAAGTCTGCCTGTTGATATAAGTAAAGTTTGTGAAGACTGTGTGAGGAACGTGAACTTCAATGACAATTCTTGTTTATTCTGGCAATGGTAGTAACTGGTTTACAAAATGATACTGCAGACAAGCAACTATTGACCTGGATTGTACAGAGGTGTAATTATTCGCTATCTCTGTTTCTCCAGTTTATGTCTAAATTTCATTATGCTCCAAACAGTCCCTTGGGAAAAGCATCTCGGGAGTTCAGAACAAATCTGTTACAGATATGCTATATAAATGTACATACAGTGTTATATAAACACACAATGCTGTAGAAATAAGAGTGACTAATCTCACACTTTGCTTCAAATAAAATTTTCTGACACGTCTTTTTATGCAGGGGAGCCTCACTTCTAAAAATGATAAAACTGATTTTGCGTAACTTGAATTAGGAATTAGGAAAGCCTCATCAACACATCTTACTCACTCTCCTTTAATATAAAGAAACACATAGGCAAACTCAGCAGTTGAATTTGATTCCATATCCAAATTTGGTGGAATTATAAGGTTTCTGAATGACAGGTATGTAAATGCTGCTGTGTTTCATATCACACATTTTCTAGACCTCTACTGCTGTTCAGCCTCCACCCCTCCTCCATGCATCTTTCTGCCAGTTACTGACAGAAAACACATCTGCAGATACTCTGACTTTTAAATTTTCTTGCCTATTTAAAGATCTTGCATTTGAGTTCATAAATCATTGAAATTATCTTTCCCCTTAGAAAAAAAAATGCACAAAAGCAAACAGTTAAATATCATGTCAGCAGAATCACAAGCTGAAAAGCTCCAGATGACACATATTTAAAAGATATCCATGCAAAATTAAAAATAACTGACTACTGGAATAAAGTATGCTCTAGGTTACTTGAAAGTACCTTACCCACAGCAGAGGCCTGGGATCTACAAACTTCCCTGTCTGATCCTATGACTACATTAGCAACTTCAGTGGTACCATGATCTGCAGGAATTGTGCACAAGTCACCTGAGCTGCATTTGCCCCCAGTAAAGTGCAAATACTTGTACTGCAGTATACTGTTGGGAAAGGCAGGTCTAATTCACTTCATTTCATCAGTCACTACAGGACCTTACAGACTAAAATTAAGTGCACAACAGCAGACCACTGTGGCCATGTATCCTCCAAAGTTCCATTTTACTCAACCCATCCAGGTGATGACATTGGATATTTTGTTTCTTCTGTGGACTCAGAGAAAGTGTGACAGATTTCTACACATCTCCTCTGCAATGCAAGAGTGAACAGAAGGGAGAGTGAGCTCATACTGTTTTATCTGAATAGCCTCTGCTGAACTGTTTTATGTGACCATGACCTATTATAGCTTTTAAACACATCCTTTATTTTAACTGTAAGAATTCTATCACCGTCTTCAGTTTTCAAGCTCTTCTCAGCCTTCACAAGTTAAATCTTCAGCTAAGACTGAAGAATGATTGCTGTTGGCCAAGTACTATTACAAGGAGTAGGAAAAAATAAATTCTCATTTATAAAAATCAGAGATTTAATCCAGGACTTAACAAAATACAAAAAGATCTTTTATCTGTCTATACAATGCTATTGACAGTATTGCTCTTCAGAGCAGAACCACATCTTTTTGTTCTCTTTTCTTGCAAGTTTCTATTTTTATACTATCCTGCTATCAAGGAAGCCTTTCATCCTCAAAAGTAAGCTTATTTTGCCATTTAAATCCCTGAAATCTCCCTAATTTCACAGAATCACAGAATAGTTAGGGTTGAAAGGGATCTCTGGATATCATCTTGTCCAACTCCCTACCAAGGTATAGTGACCTGGAGCAGGTGACACAGGAATGGCCCCAAGTGGTTTTGAACATCTTCAGAGGAGGAGACTCCACACTCTCCCTGGGCAGCTCTTCTAGTGCTCTGCCTTCCTCAGTGGGAAGAAGTTCTTCCTCAAGTTGAGATGGAACTTGTGTTTTAATTTACAGCCATTGCTCCTTGTCCTGTCACTGAGCACCACTGAAGGGAGTCTGGCACCATCCTCCTGGCACCTGCCTTGGAGATACTTATTTGCATTAGTGAGATCCCCTCTCAGTCTTCTCCAGACTAAACAGGCCCAGATACAACCTCTCCCCATAAGAGAGATGTTCCAACCCCTTAACCGCCCTCCTTTGACTCTGCTGGACCCACTCCAACACTCTCATGCCTGTTGTACTGGGGAATCCAGAACTGGATACAGCACTGCAGATGTGCCTCACTAGGGCCAAGAAGTGGGGCAGGATCACCTCCCTGATCTGCTGGCCACACTCTTCCTGATACATCCCAGGATCCCGCTGTCTCCTGCCCCCAGGGCACACATGACCAGCTCATGGTGAACTTGTCACCCACCAGCACCCCAATATCCTTCCCAGAAGAGCTTATCTCCAGTGAGTCAGCCCACAGCCTGTGGTACTGGGGGTCATCCCTCCCCAGATGCAGGACCCTACAGTTGCCCTTGATCAGTTTCATTAGGTTTCTCTCTGCCTAATTCTTCACCCTGTCAATGTCCCACTGAATGGCAGTACAGCCTTCAAGAATAATTCAAGTGTAATTTCCTCAAGTGAAGAGCATTGGTGCACAACAAACCAGTTATTGTCACAACTAGGATCAATCTGAAAGATCTTCCTTTTGTTGCAAATTAAGTGCAGGTAAGTACACTTATATAAACATCTAATAAATAAAATAGGTTTTAAAGGAAAGCAGAAAAAAAAGATTGAAATACAAAAGTATTTTTGAGTCTGCTCCAAAGCTTAATTCCATTAATGCCATATAACAGATCAGAAAAAAGAAAGGGAAGAGATGCATTTTTTACAATGTTTTCTTGGTATCACTGTAACATGCAGAGCCTCGGAGTGCTGTGATCCATCCCTTCTAAGTTTAAGTACAAAATTTCTTTGAAAGTAAAATTGGACAACTTGGACAGCATGAACGTGAATGGCCTCAGGCTGTAAGCATATTCCTAATTAATCTTTTGCCATCTGGGGGTTATTCTTCTCCATGCATTTTTAGAACCTCCATCAGCATTTCAAGAATTGTGAAGAAAGAATCAGCTGAGGACACCTACAATCTAACTAAAAACATGTTCAGTGTAACAGGTCAAAGAAAGAAATCTATTCTGAGAGCAGACATTTGACTTTCACTACATCACATATTTGCTGTCTGTACTTTCTCAAGTGTTTCTATTTGTCCTTTTCTGTACTTCAGTATCAAAAGACTATATGTCTTCTTCTCACAGTTAAAATCATGTCTGCTCTTCATGTCAACAGACTGGACAGATATCAGGTGACTACTCTCAAGTTTTTGTTTATAATCTGAATGAATGAGCTCTTTCACTTCACTATCTATTCTCCTGAAATGTTAAAAATATGCATCTCATCTTGATGCTATACTTTCATAAAACTATACAAATAGCCTAATGTGTTGTTATAAACATGCCTCTGTCCTTTGCACTGCACATTATACCTTTCTCTTTACTTCATGCATGTGACATCTCCATCATAACAACGGCCAGCACAGACCAGATAATAGGGAAGAGAAGGCAACTTCCTCAGCTAGTCATTGGTGCCATTATTTACTTTTTTGCATTCCTAACTAAAGAAATTCATCTCTTCAGTAAAAGGACAAAAACCTATACAGTTTGAGGTATACTTCCTCACAAGACACCATACCAGTTCATGAGACTGCAACTAAAAATAAACAATAAGTTTACTCTATTTGAGGTCCCAGTTTAAAAACAGATTTAGACAGTTGTTTGGATCTACACAATACAACTAAAAATGAAGTTTATATTATAAGCCACTCAGCAGTTATTTCTGAAAGTAAAAGTTGGTATCATGGAAGGGTTCAGCAGTTTTTGTAAAACACCAATGGTACACTTGTGTCTCATACTAAATGTGTGAATTTGGCTCTAGTAACATAGGATATGGAGCTGAATTGAGGTGCCTATATAAAAAAGAATCCCAAATCTTGAAACTGACAGATTTTAGCTAGATAAATGGTAAGGTGAACCATTTTTCTGAAAGATCAGAGGTACAAACAAAAGCATTATCAGTTTTATAAGGATCAAAAAATGTAGTACTCAGAAGTATCTGGTAAAATGCAACATTTTAATGTTACTAATGCTACAACTACTCAGATTTTGAGGATTTTGGATTTTTTCCCAAAGTGTTTTGTTGATATCAGATGTTGATAATAGCACCATTTCACCCTTGGGTTTTCTTGCCTTTCCCAGATGAAACAAGCACAGCTGGTTATATGAATTATTAAGAATTTGTGACATCTCACATGACCTGGAATTCTTCCCTGTGACGTGAAAAATACTAAGTCTGTACTACTCAATGAATTATTTTCTTAGCAAGCACAAAAACATATTACCCCTCTTCATTTCCCCATTCACTGAAGGAATACTACTGCACCCAGTATCTCATGGAAAAGAACCTCAGGCTGTTAAGTTTGAAAAAAAACTGACAGCATGCTCTATGCAAAAGATACAATACTTTCTCACATTTGAATATAGTTGCTATATAATCTAAGTTTCTTTTTGGGGCAACTAGTTCCCTGAATAAATTTGGAGAACTCATATGAATGAGTGTAGGTATACAAGATACTTGGAATAATTAATAACAGACTTGTTAGAAAAAGGGAAAATCTCCACATTTGTAAATGGTGTATTCTGACATTTGTGAGTAAATACATCCACAAAGTGTCCATTTCTTCTGTCTGAAAAATACCTACAGTAACTCTTCACTAGACACCCCATGTAACTATTAATGTACAATCCAATGTAACTAACAATGACTACATTTACCTAAATAGCTAATATTTACTGTCTTTGCAGTTGACAGCTCCATTTGGAAGGCAAATTTATAGAAAATCAGATTTCCAGCTTCAAAGAGAAGATACTGATTGGTATATCACTAAATAAAAGCCTTTTCAACGTTCCATGGGAATGGCTTTACCTCTGTTCCTCAATGTCTCTTGAAAATAATAACTATGAGTGATGTCAAATATAATTCAGTACAAAAACTTTGGCAGCTATGCATATGACTACATGCAATGTCTAAGATGTAAATGCTGTACAGAGGTCAAGGATATGGCTTCAATGAAGAGCAATGCAAATAAATAAAATTTAAAAAAAGGAAAGCAACAAACACCACCACCACCACGCCACCACCACCCCCCATTTTCTATAACTTACATTTTTTCAGTGGCTGAATATGAATGGTTTTGAAAAATCATAGGAAACATTTATGTAGCTATAGGGTACAGTATGTAACAGATAACTAACTGAATATTGTATTTTGCTGTTTTGAAGTCAAAACTCAGAACAGGAGTCTGGATCAGAGACAGGCAAGTTTAAGGCAAGAGCATCTTGGAAACTACGCAGAAAACACAGCAACAAGCAGCAGTGCAAACTAACCCAATGTAAGTTAGAGAGAGGCAAGTATAATAAAAAACCAACATAGCCAACTGGACTTTCCCTCAAACACAATGAGGAAAAAGCAGAACAGAAAAAAATCCCAATCAAAACAACAAGAAACAGACACCTCACCTCTCCAAAACAAAATTGGTCATATCACTACTGACAATTGCAAAAGAAAACAAAGGCTTGTACAGGACATCTCCGAAAAACAAGGGCAAGCATTAAGGGTCAACAGCAAGGGAGAGTTACAAGAAAGACCAGGAGCATTGTTAACAAGTCTTTTGGTTCAGAGCTGAAAAAAACCCATCATGAAATCTCTGCAAGGCTCAAGTTTAATCCCTGTCTTCCACTAAAGGGTCGGCTTTTTTCAGGTGAACAGAAGAATCATAACAGCTTTGTAACAGCTTAACCCTGGAGAGAGATAAATTACATATCATCAGAATTGCTCACCTTCATTAGTTTTATCTCAGAATATTAAAAGCATGATCTGAAGACATTTCAAAGCCACAAGTGGCTGTTTTTTAACTCTGGGGAAATGAGTGAGAAACTATTAGACAACTGAGAAAATTATGAGAAAGCCAAACTGCCACTCTCTCTAAAAGAAAAAAATGAGTACTGGTGCAATACTGGGGGCAAAAAAAAAACAACAAAAACAAAACATTAGGGAATTAGGGAAAGTATTTGTCAGCATCAGAGAATAAGGAGATGACTGGCAAGAAATTTTCATTTTTTAAGAGAAATTCATTATCAAACATATCTTTTTTCATCCACTGTAATAAGCCTCATTAGGAGTGGAGGTAGCAGGTGCCAAACACTTTCACCCCCACGCAGCGTATAAAATTGTCTCACATAACCTTCTTAGAAATAATACAGGGAGACAGTCTAGGACAATACCCTATAGAGTCAGTGAAACACTGAGTAAACACATTGAAATATTGGTTATAAATGATCTGAGAGTTAAAAGTAGTTGCAATTTGTTCAAATGCACAGATGTGTCAACAGTCCTGTGTCTGCTGCTTGGTGTTTTCACTATTATCATAAGAGGTCATTAATAAAGGTCATGATTGCTTTAGCAAGTCAAAGTGAGTGGGATTTTTCAATACAGACACTCTAAATGTGGGAATGTATGACTGAGAGCACACAAGAATTAAAACAGATGAGGACAATCTGGAAGATCCCTCCCCAACTAACTTAAAAGAGACAAATACATCCCTCAGGGAAAGTGAATCTCCAGATGAAGTTAATTCATACCATAAAGTACATCCCCATACTCTATTCAACATGGAGGTGAATCTTGGCAAGTCTGGAGACAGCTGAACACATCCTCTGTTATTCCATACAAAAATATATATATGTATATTTATAAATTTACCTTTGTCTCAACAGTTTCCTGCAAAATACTGCTACACTTAGTGCTATATGCTAGTGTATTTTGAGCTGGTCCTGGCACTCTGGAGTGCTCTCAATTACTTTCCATTTTTTAGAAATTGTATTTTTTAGTCTTTCCAGCATAGAGAAATGGGCTTTTGCTGCTTTTCATGCAAGCATTTGGTAAGGGTAGCAAAGAAGACTGTTGAATATAGTTTAATAATGCTGTCCAAAATTCATTCTGAAAAGAAAATTCAGGACTCCAATATAAAGTAAAAAGAAAGTCTTTCCTCCCTGAAGATGAAGAGACGTGTTATTTGTGTTTTCAAAGAACAGAGCTTAGCTGTGGCCACACTATAAGCTTTTGTAAAAGGAGACTGGTGAGCTAGGGGAGTCACAGCACAGAAGAATTTAATGCTCTAGAAAAATTCACGGTCCTTATGCAAGAAAATATGGTTTCATGTAGTCAGTCATGACCTCCATTTAATGAAATCCAAATGCTTTTTCTTCTGCAAAACCCCTGCCTTCAAACAGACCCGTATGGATGTCTGCTGACACAGTTTATTATTTTGGCTTTTGCTCAGAAGCATCTATAAATCGACATTGGCATCTGCTAGAAAATACTGCTAAAGAGCTAAGGGACAATGTCATAAAGATCTGAGTACATGCAAACACCACCTTAGAGACAGCAATCACACAAAGGAAGCATCTGGAAACATCTGGAAATACTTCCAACATCAGAGCACAACATCTAGGAAGAAGTCAAAATAATAGCATAAAAAGCAGCAGAGAGAAATGAACTACACAATTCAGAACTACCTTTAAAGATCTTGCAGTTTTCTGTATAAAACCTATATGAACACTGTCTCACACTGAAAGCTATCCTAAGATGGTAAGGTAGCTCAATCTTATGGGTCTAAAGTACTACAGAAAGGATAACCACACCTAATTACAACATTAAATGTCTCTTTAAGCCACAGGAGCTTAAACAATAACATAAATAATAACATTAACAATAGCATGAACCATCCTTTACATATTAGACTTTGAATATTTTATCACAGAGCATGCCCATATACATGCTGCAATTTCCCTCAATGGAATTATTCAAGTTAATGTAATTACAAATTACAATTAATGTATTAATAAAAAAATCCCAAAACCTACTATTCTTGAGCATAACAGACTTGGCTGTCATCATTCCACCTGAAGCTGCTGCTTTTATGTCAGGATGACTACCCTAGGATATCCATTGCTTTCAAATCCCCCGATTTACTCAAGGGCCTTGAAAGGGTCCCAGCCTTGGCTGATCAATCTAATTACTTGTTGTGAAAACTAAGTAGATGTGCAGACACAGGAAGTTGATGTCTCTTAATGCATGTGTGCATATGAAGCTCTAGGGCATCCTGCAGTCAGACCTGCACTTCAGAATGGTGCTGACAGAGGAAATAAGAGTCTCCCTCTTTCCCAGCCTATGCAAAACATCAGTAGACCTCAGAAACTCTTCACTGACTAACTCATTAAAAGTCACCTGGTGAGGCTTATTAAATAAAGCAGAGGAACCTTTCATCCTTGGCACTACTGAAATTTTAGTTCTGTAACCACTTCAGTCTTGGTAAAACCAAAATAATTGAAACTCAGAAGTGCCTTTCAAAATATTAATTTAAAAAAATTAGTTTGTAGTGGTGTATGTATCACTTGTCATGGTATATTCTCATTCCCAGCCTGTTCATTTCCAAGAGGTGAGGCACAGCATCATCCTGGATATGGTTCCAAGTGAAAGAGACACCCATCACCTCTCTTTTGGTTTTAAGTGCAGGCTGCATGATGGGGCCAGAACTGCTGCAAGGACACAAAAAGCACACCTGAAAAGAGGCAGAAACACCTCCTACTGAGGCCCCTGTTTCCTCAGTCACCCAGGGCTCCTGAGCTGAAGGGAACAGACAGAGGAGCACATCCAAACACCAAAGGTGCCTGACTAATCTCCAAACACCTTTCAAAACCATCATTTGGGCGTCCCATATAACTCACTTGGTGTTGAATAGCAGAAACAACATTCCCCTACAGGAAGTCTGCTAAGTAGAAGGAAGAGAATGATAGGACCACTGCACAGGAAGAATCATCACCATTTTTGAGGCATTCACCATCACATAAGCACGCAGATGGTACAACAATGTTCTTACTGGCAGAAGTGGTGAGCAAAGTATTTACTGCAGAGTAGCAGGCAGATGCAGTCTGTTTTCCAAGTACTCTGGCTTCCACTTAAGTATCTGCATTTAACAAGAACAACTGTGCCTACCCAAGCAATCACTTGAATGAAGAGAGCTTTCAAACTAACAATTCCTTTCTCACCATCAGTCAGCGAAGTAAAAAACCCAGGGTGCAGACAGTTTTTAAAGCTGAATTTATGAAATTTCAGGAAAATTTATGTTATATGAAATAATATTTTCCATTATTTTTGCTGAGTACCAAGATTTGCTCATGCTATTATGGGTAAAATTTCTTAAATGTTAACAAAAAAATGTGCTCTACAGTGAAAGGTTCCCTTTTGTAAAATCAGGTTTTATGTTAAATATACCTTAGATGGAAAACAAATCAGTTTTGTTTCATAATGATTGTAATGGCAGTTTAATTTAAAAAGCACTCTGTACGGCAATGAAAGAACACTGACCTATCTGCAGCTTTTCAGATTTGAACATCAGAGAATACTGCTTTCAGTAGTAGATTTGGCTCATAATTGGAAATGGGGAAGGATGAGGCTGGTGCTGGTATAAAATCAGTGAACAACCATCCCATTAGTCATCCCAATCGTGTCAGAGTCTAATCCTATGAAACCTAGAGGCAAAAGTCTTCATGGCCAACTGATAATTTTCATACTTCATTTTATCTTTCAAGGTATTTTAAGCTACTTCAGTAGAGACTCTGGCACATGAGACTTTTATGAAAGAAAGGCATGCTCAAAACATGTATTTTGTATTGGAGTTTGAATAGAAATCATTGCCAAGATGACATATCTCTATCTCAACACTGCAGGGCAAATTCCCATGGGACCCCTAGTTCAAGGCAAAGCCCTAAACGAAGTCTGACACTCCACAATAAACCAACAGTTTCTGAGCATCATAATGCTCATTTTATTTTCCAGTCTTCAATTTTTTGACGCCAGTTCATTTGAGATTAATAACTCTTCTTTTGGAGTCCATGAAAATATTAATTTTTTGAATGACTGAGGGATCAGGCTAAACCTTGTTACTTCCCACCACTAGAAAGTTCTAACACAAGTCAAGGCTGTGGAAAAGGCCAAATCAGGATAACAGCCATCTCCATTTTCTTTGAAAAACCTCAAAGCAAGGAAGAATATCCTCACTTGGCTTTCCTCTTTCCACTAGTCACAGAAGCACGGTGTGGCAACAGGGGAAGAAAGGAGCATTTTTATCCTGCATCATGTTATCAGAAGGGTGACCCCAAGAAGATGCACAAAGAGAGAGTTTAGCTGGGGAAAATGAGAAATTGACAAAAAAACTGCAGCTACAACTAGACATTTGGGACCCACAACGGATGGCAACTGTTGGCAGAAGTTTGACCATCTGAGAATAAGGGCTATGAAAGAGAGAGCAGATTCAAAGCATCTCTTCTGAGCACCTCTGTGGGAAATTACACCATCAGTCAGGGTGCTGACAGTGCCTCAGAAATTTCTGATGCTTGGGGCATCTCAGGTGTGGAGAAGCACAGAAGAAAAAGGCTGCCCTGCACAACTGCTGGAGCTTAACACACTTTCAGACTCCTTCACCTGATAAGGTGCAGAAGAAACCTCTGCAGCCACTATATGCCTGTGGCCAAGAGCATGTGCACCACACCAGATGAGTTATCTTGGGGTACCCAGACCCCTGGGCTGGAAGACAGAGATAATAAGCAGAATGAATTGCCCAGAATCCAAGGGAAAATGGTCAGCAATACATTGTTTCAAAGATATTGAGATACAATTCTTGAGGTCATGGTTTGGTGGTGTTGTAGCTTTAGGTTTATGGTTGGATCATATGACCTTAAGGTTTTTTTCCACACTAAATAATTCCATTATTTGATCCAGGCATTTTATCATCTCTACTGGGCCCCAAGAACTATTATGACCAGCAGCTTCCAATGATCTTTGGAGAGATTTTTTTGCATAACTTCAGACTGCTGTGTTGACCATCACTGACAGAAGACAGAACAAACACTTGCAAAAAAAAATAAGGGTAACAATAAGTTTCTAAATACCTACCACTCATTTCACCTCCATCAGTGCACCCTCTTTGGGGGTTTCCATTCACCTGACATCAAAAGTAATCACAAAAGTCACATTAAAAGCTTGCCCCTTACCTTCTCATCCGAGGTTGCACCTACACGTGTGTGCACACACATGAATTCATGGCAGCTACATGAATTATAGAGCATTCAGAATGGCATCTTATTACTTCAGGGACAATGATAAGCATGATTTGTTTAAGTCAACTGTTTCACATCCAGCAGTTAAACAAAATGGAGTTTTTCTACAACAAAACTAATGCTGTAATGTAAGGTCACAGATGAATGCAGAGACAATGGAAGCTGACAGAAAGGACTAACCAGCCAAGGAGCCATCAAGCCATCATTCAGATTCTTGATTAGCAGATACTGAAACACTCTTATATAGCTTTGTCAGGCTAAATTACAGTGATTTAAGCACATATTTCATGTCCAGTAAGGACAATATATTTTCCAAACTATTCCAGCCACATGTATTTCTCTTATAAGCTATTAAAAAAAAAAAAGTTACATAAATTACTTCCAGAAGCACTGTAAAACAGTAATTTGATGCAAGACTTGTAATATTCATTCACAATTTCTATATCAAAAACTGTGCTTATAACAGAAAATAAATTTTCTCTATCTGCCTATTAGTCTGGAACTCAACTTCTATTCCTCAGCTTCACAAAATGATCTGTCCCTTGCATAGTTCATCAAAAAGAAAAATGAACTGATGTGGCACTGCATGGGGATTTAAAATAATTTAACAAAAATTTTGCTTATCTTTAGTAATGCACGTTTCTCCTTTGCTGGACTTAAAGGGGCTAACACCATGTGGTCAGACATAAAAAACGGTAAAAATACGTGAAGACCTTCACCTTACCCAATCTGTGCTAAGACACAGTAAAAGGAAGGTGTAGGATGAAGTCTTGCATGGATGAAGAGTAGCTTCTACAGCTTCACTCTTCCCTAAGAGTTAATGCGCTTTTGCATCAAATGACAGGAGAGTAGCATCTTACCTGTTTTTCACCAAACATTCTGTGTTGAAGGTGATCTCTTCAGCAGGCACAGAATGGCCATAATACACTGAGACAAGTGGCTGCAATATCATACAATTTTAGCTCTGTAAAGATTTTGTGTCTTCTGAACAGCCTATGATAAATCTGACATTTCCCAATGCTAGAATCTTTCCTTACTCAGAACACAGATGGAAAAAATAAAAGTCTTCAAAGCTCACATAAACAGAGAGAGTGAAGAGGCAAAAAACATTATGGGAAAAATACATAAAATTACCAATAGAACATTATGGGCACTGGATGAGACCCAGTTAATTTATTAACTTGAACTCATAGATGGAATAGCTTAAATTAAAGTGATATCTAAACTTTTGTACAACATTGACTTAGCCTTTTCAGACTGAAAGAAAACAAATGTGACAATTTTTAAAACGTCAGTCAGCGGACCTGAAGGACTGTACTGTTGCTCTATATTGCTGAAGTCATTTAAAGCTCTAAGAATATGAACTGTGGATATATGGATACATACATGAGCCTGAGGAAGAGTTAATGTGACCTCTGTAAAGAGAAGCTATGTGTCAAAACCACAGAACTTCTTTGAAAGATTCAGCAAGCATTTGAATATAAAGTAGGTTTGATTGTTTTTTATACTTGGATTTTCAGAAGTTACTTGACAAGATCCCTCAAAACAGGTGTTTGAAGAAACCACAGAAGGCACCGATGAATTAGTAGTTGCTTAAAAGATAGAAAACAGGGAAGGAATAAAAGTTTAGTTTTCACAGTGCAGAGAGGTCATCAGTAAGTCTAACTGACCAGAGATGGTGTCTGCTACCCAAGGAGCTAAGATGAGAAATGAGGTGAAAAGCGCCAGCTGGAATTTTTTTTAATAATCCAATTTCTCCATAATAAGTCTATGCCCAGCTGCAACAGATGTGTACTGAGATTCAGTTATGGGGTATTAAATGGCAGAGAAAATTCACTGTAAATAAATACTAAATTATAAATATTGAACACAATCCTAATTTCTTACATTAAACAAATTGTTGGCCTATTATCACAAGAAAAGACATCTTGAAATATAGACAAAAATTACACAAATCAAACCTTTGACTAGAAGAAAAAAAAAAGAGCAACCCAAAACCCAACAACTGTTAAGAGGTATTAAGTATTAGCCCATATATAATTTCACTGGGCGAATGTCTCCCCTGGTTTATCTCCATCTATTCAAAGCTTTGCTAGACACACTGCTGAGAAAACTTCTCTAACTAACTTTTTTAAGCAGGGAGGTTGGACTGCATGATCTTAATTCTCTGCCAATTCCACTAGTTCTGTGATTCTTTGTTGCCTCTCAAGCACTGCATGGAAAACTGACAGGACTATTCTGTTATGAGGAACAGAGTTGAAGGTTCAGATTTAGCTTCAGATTTCTGGAGGCTGAGGGACTGCTCTGGGCAAGTATCAAAGGATGGATGTTCTTGCACCCCTCTCTAAGCATGTGCTTCTCACTACAGATGGGAGACAGGATAATCAGCCCTAACAACCCTTTGATCTGATCCAGCACCACCATTCTTACACCATAAAGACTCATATGACTTTGGATGACCACTTCATATCAAATTGTATTGCAAACATATATCTATGTTTGCATTAGTCAGTAGATTCTGCAATGGCTGAAAGTTCTGGAAACAAATACTGAGTGTTTCCAAACAAGATGTCTCCATAAGCAAAACAGAAAAACACATTCACGGTCTCATTAGAGCAGATTCTTTCTGGAAGGAAAATTCAAGGTTCCTTTAAACACTAAAACACACATATCCAGTGCACTGTGTGCGCATCTCTGAGAGTAACAACTGCAGTTTAGGGATATTTTCCACTAGCCAGGCATAAAGGATGCAGTAGAGTACATCAGCCCCCAAAGACACTTTGATTTCAATTTGAGATAAGTATGTGACTAGGAGAATCTGGCTGATCCTTTGGTGGTGTCAACAGATCAATACTGAACTTACTCTACCAACAAGAGGACACTGAAAATCAATGCAATTATTCTGAAGATAACTGAGAAGAACTCTCCTGAGTCATCGAGACAGCTCCTGGTAACATGGGCAACCATGTCGTACAGTCTCTTCCCCAAAATTATCACATACCGATTTTAGGCACAATTCTCGTCTGTCTTGCTCATATTTAAAAGGCTGTTACAGAAGTACAGATGGTTAGAGACTTCCTTCTAAATTGCAATTTTTATTGTAATCATGGTCAAGGTAGTTCTCTTCTCCCTTGAATGCACAAGGTGTCCTTAAATTTAAGTGAATTATTCTGACTCACAGATGTGGTCCTCTGTTGAAGAACTATCATAACCAACCATCTGGGGGTAAAAAAACCAAATTCCTCCACAGTATATTTTCAGATTAAAGGGATTTCACATAATACATAATATGAAGGCAAGTATTTTAGGTCAATGTTGTCATCACTTTTCACAACTGCAACTATCATGCTGGATGGATAAAAAATTAGGACCTAACAGGACCTAACTCACAGACCCACATAAATTTCAAATGTCATGTAAAAACATTCTTTTTTATTTGGCAGACTTACTGGAAATGAGTCCTTCCACATTCAGGACTCAATAAATTTATACACACTTAATCCACATTTCAAAAACAGGAGGAGGAATATACCTATCTGCATATTAAAGCCCGATCTACTAAAACATCAAGATTTCTGTCAACTTCCTGACTAGCACATCAATTATATTATTTGGCACCCATCACAAGAAGACAGGTGTAGAATGACCAATTTTGCAGCTTCTGAAGTTATGTCTATTAAATACATGGAGATTATTTCTTCCTCTTTGCATAAAGATGATTGAGAGTGCATTGAGGGGTGAGGGAAGGTTAGAATAGACTACCTCAGCTAAAGGAGATAGGAATCACCAAAAGAATATAAAAGAAGAGATTCATCCTTGGTATGGGCAACACTGCAAGAATTCTGATTTTTTTCAGTTTCAATTGGAGTGGAGTAATGGTATAGAGAGGAACAATTTTATTAGCCATTTGCTTTTAGGATTTTTTTCTCAGTTTCCAGAAAATTTGCCTTGCATCTAACCTTCATCAAAACTTGCCAGAAACACACTGCACACTACTTCAGGTTTTTTGCTCTTATCTGACATGCATCTTTGAGCACTATGCCTTTGCTTGGTTCTACATCTTATTTAATATTTGAATTATCTCCTTCAGAACAAACTTTGGAGTATGCTGAATCAGTTTGCTGATAATAAAGGTGAAGAGGCATTGGCAGTGCATCAGAGAGCTATAATACCAGAAAGGAAAAGTCTGTACTTACTACCTGGGGTGTAGGATCAAGAGAAAAAGGATAAAATTTAGCTGCATTAACTGTACAGTCACAAAGTACAGAGAAAAAACAAGAACTCCACTATAAAATCTCATCAATTGCAAACAGAGGAGGAAAATGGAAAACATACAGTCTGGGCAACAAACAACCAGACAGCTATAAGCCACCAAGACAGCAGCTGTAAAAAAGGCAAACGTGACCCCATTCAATAATGTTTATTGGTTTTATTAGAAAAGTCTGAGAATTTTGTAACTGGAGGCAGTAGGCAAACACAGCTTCTGAAACCTCCCTACGTTCCAGCAGGGAAATAATTCATAGGAAAGCTGCATCACTTTTGGCATGGCTTGTAGAACACAGTCCAAGCCAAAAACCAAAGACAGAAGACAAAAACAGTTAAGAGGGACCTGAATCAGAACTTCCACAAGGCACCACCGCACAAGATATTAACTTACTTCATACTTGCAATCTGGTTACTTTGAATGAAGAATGTCTTTAGTGAACACAAAACATAAAATGCAAAAAGGTTTGTAAATTTTAATTCAAAATTGTAGAATAATTCTATGGTGTGAAACCATCCCTTATCCACAATGTGTAAGTACTTCAATTACTCATTCTAACTCAAACAAAGAGAAATGCCAAAATATTGAAATTTATCATGGGATGAAAATTCCAGAGTTCTCAAATATGACAATTAACTATTGCAAAGATAAGAATATGTGCATAAAACAAGCTTTAACAGGTATGGCTCGAAAGAATTACATATGGTCTTCTAATGGCCACATGCCATTGTGGATGACTAACACATCTTGCTAATCATTATTATTCAACCTTACCTATGACTAGAGCAAAACACAGTAAAATGGTATTATTGGGTTTTCAACATAGATAAGACACATGGCTCATAAGAAACACCAGGATAAATTACCTAAACAGGCTATCTGGCTATTTATTGTGTTAATTCACAAATAGCAACATAATCAGTTCACAGAATAGAGACTGACAAGAGAAAGAAAGTAAAATTTGGAGGGCTATTTATGTGAAGAATAAATTTCCCCAGCCCTAATTTAGACAGTAATTTGTAATGGAAATATATCTAATATAATTTTTTCATCATAAATGACATTTTGTTTTGTCTAAAGTAATGCAGGAAAAGAATGTGAAGAGGTCAAAATATTTCTTTTTCTTCTACTACGTAAGTGTAGCATGAACAATAAAAATAGCCTAGTATGGATCAAACCATTTGAAATCACTGTACATTAACATGAGCTAATGTACTTTAACTAAACAACCTGAATATTCAAATGGTCAAAACGACACCATTGTGTTGAGGAGAAGGTGACCAAGTTTTTTTCTCATTTGAAATTAATGATTCTCTGAAAAGAAAAAAATGTTCTCTATATCTACTGCCAATCAAATCGATTCTGGGAACAACTTTTATAGTAATGAATAAAACTGCCTTTTTCACTCAATTTTATTCCTGCTCTGCCTACTTTTGAATAGTTATAATATAAATTATGAGGAGAGATGGCATTTGAATTTAAACTCAAAAAATAATTTATGTGTATATTTAATATGGAGATAATACAGAGATGGATATGGGTTTCACCCCTATAGGTGTCAAAGAAAAAAAACATGCTCATGAATTTTAGGGTCTCTTTCACTGCAGATTTTCCATTACATATTGACTCCATTTGGAATTGATTACTGTTGATTGATCTTACTTAGAATTCATCAGTTAGTAATTTTAATTACTAAACTCTGTTCATGTTTACAGTTAAGATATTCTTGAATTAAAATGTTGTGAAGGGAAAATAAGATACGATTAATTTACCAGTCTTCCTCCTCCCTGCACCAAACCAAATTAATTTATTATTGCCTTTTCAGTGTCATACGTGTTGCTACAATATTAACAGTTACTTCTTGTTCTAGTAGCATTTTTTAAGACAAGAATTTGCCTTCCTCTTTCAACTCACGTTAATCCTCTGCCAATTAGCTAGTAGACCAGTGAACAGTGTGCTGCATAAGCATTTGCAGCTTCCATTGAAAAGGCTGCAAAGACTCCCCAGAATACAAAGGGTGAGAGAGAGAAAATACCCACCTTCATTAGGTGTCTTCCTCTGATCACTTGGACCCTAAAGTCATTAAACAATGTCATTAATCATTTCCTTAAGCAGTCATCAGTATCTACACCATAAAGTATTGCTTCCTATTACAAAATCAGCTTTCAACCCTTTCATTTTTAATTTCACTAAGCTAGTCAGCCAGAAAATCAGGAGGGTTTGAAGAGAGAAGGATCACTTGCTGCACCCACAACATCAGGCGGGGCTGGGGGGCATCCATTGAAGCAGGCAGGTAAAAACATTCATGTACATGTGTCCTACAGCTCCCTGGGCATAGATTATGATAATGATGTCAGAGTTGTCAGCATGTCTTGCATTCACTTTTAACAAATATTATTGCACAATACAGGAAGCTGACAGACATTCTCCATCAGGAAGACAAAAACCCAAACATCTGTAAAGCATTGGACATCAGATCAGAGCTTTCGTTCATTAATCTAGAAAATATGTCAATAGATTAAAAAAATACATTTTTAAAAAATCAGTACTCATCCATGGCAGATTCTGTCAGGGCCTTATA
Source organism: Cyanoderma ruficeps (assembly GCA_008694505.1). Lineage (NCBI taxonomy): Eukaryota > Metazoa > Chordata > Aves > Passeriformes > Timaliidae > Cyanoderma > Cyanoderma ruficeps. The sequence continues at coordinate 49,060 of VZDJ01000340.1, forward strand.
AGTCTTACCAAAACATCAATTTTCTCTCCAAAAGTCTAAAACTATGAAATACCACCACATTAATATAAAATAATCAGAGTGTGTCAAAAGCATTGAATTTTTTTCAGGTCCAAACCATGTTCTTAAAATACTCTTGTTAATCCACAACATTAGGCTGCAGCAGGACACCTAATAAGTCAGAAAACAGCAAACAATGTCCTGTCTGGAGAGAATCTGAAAGAGATACATCCTCAAGTTCAAATAAAATTCAAACAACTAATCATCAAAACACATTCTAGCTAAAGATCTTATTATCAAGTGAAAACTTGGCCCAATTTATGGCCAGGCTTCCATAGAAGGGTGTAAAAGTCCAATCATTTCAACACAGTGTGTTTAATTTTTTTTTTCAGCTAAGTACAAAATAAAATCACATACACCATTCTTTGGCACTGTCAGTGTGACTCTGTTAATAAGGACTACTTCGAGAAAATCAGTATGAACATTATTTCAGAAGTACTTGAAGATAATACCAGTGGCAGCTGATCTGGTTGATTGCCCCTCCCAGCCACCTCAATACAAGAAGATAAAAACAAGACATTTGCTGAAAATTTTTATTTGTGTTCCATCCTGCTGAGGTCTGTGGTGCAAGCATTAACGAAATCACACTAAATTGAGTATATTAAGATGCAGTATCAGTACCCAAAGCCAGTGAACCTTGTAGACAAAGACATGCTTTAAAGACCAAAAGACTGAAAATATGCAAACATGCTGGTATGTTCATAATTGCCTCAATTAAGAAGAAAATATGAATATTCGCAAGAAGTAAAAAATTGCAGCAGGAAATGATATGGAGGGAAACATATATGACCCTGTTTTAGAATTGACAGCTATCCCTTAAATCCAAGCAAGCTGATTTTGGTTTTTCTTCACAAAGCCTGGAGACAAGCCAGAGGAGAGATGCTTCTGGTGAGGAAGGTCTTGGGGAAAAGGACTGTGGAGATGACATCAGTTCTGAGATAAAGTTAGAGTCCTGGCATCTTATCCGTAGCATATGGATGCTCACAGCAAGGTATGCATTGGAACATAGATGATACATTTGTTGAAGGGTATAAAATTTAGTGTTTTGTTTTTAAGGCTGTGAATTATGACTCTTGGCCTTGCTTTTATGCTATCCCACCACAAAATGCCATGATATATAGTAAGTAAACTATCAAAGGACATCATGTTTTATAGTTATTTTTGTTCCTCAAGAGGGCTCCCACTTCCTTCTCTTATACATTTTATGACTCTTTATTTCTAGCACAGATACCCCACAAATGAAAGGAGGCAAACTTATAATCAACAGCACTATGGGGAAAAAAATGGGGGACAAAACAGAGAGCACAATGATAATTATTATTATTGATTATTGATTATTATTATGATTATTATNTTATTATTATTATTATTATAATTAATGATATCCTGGCCTTGGCAGGATAAAGGCCTTGGGATAAGTGAACACAGATATGAGAAGAACTGGGAAAGTACAGCATATGCAGATATCAAGGTTTTTGAAACTATGCAGTTTTATAAGCTTGCCACATCTTGAGTATTGTGTCCAGTTCTGGGCCCCTCAGTGTAGGAAGAATGTTGAGATGCTTGAACGTGTCCAGAGGAGGGCAACAAAGCTGGTGAAGGGATTGGAAAACGAGCCATGCGAAGAACGCCTGAGGGAGCTGGGGTTGTTTAGCCTGGAGAAAAGGAGACTCAGAGGTGACCTTATCACTCTCTACAACTTCCTGAAGGGTGGTTGTAGACAGCTGGGAGTTGGTCTCTTTCTCCAGGCAGCAACTGACAGAATGAGAGGACACAGTCTTAAGCTGTGTCAAGGGAAATACAGGCTGGATATTAGGAAGAAGTTTTTCACTGGAAGAGTGATTAAACACTGGAATAATCTGCCTGGGGAGGTGGTGGATTCACCATCCCTGGATGTGTTTAAAAGAAAACTGGATGTGGCATTTGATACCATGACCTAGTTGAGGTGTTAGGGCTGGGTTGGACTCGATGATCTTGAAGGTCTCTTCCAACCTACACATTCTGTGATTCTGTGACTCTGTAATGTGAACAATAGGCCAATTCTGTAACTAGTGGGAAATTCTTGCTTAAGGATGTGACTGCTTAGAGCTGCAGCAATATATAAGACTGAACTGAGAGGAAAATAAATTACTTCAACCCCTTTTTTCTTGGACTTCAATGGCTTCAACTCTAACTTCTTTTTGCTTGGGCCTTTAATTTCTTTTTGCTTGGGCTTCTTGCTTGGACTATTATTTGCACCCCTTACTGAAGTCCTGTCTCACAGTCATGCAGCAATTGGTGTTCCTGTGTGAGGAGGCAAATATCTGCCTAAACTGTGAGGCAGCCAGCAACCCCCCAGAACTGAAGTGGTGCTGAAAGAAGCAGCCTCGGGCCCAACACAATCTCTCTGGAGGGTCAGGAGGTGAGCCAGGGAAAGGAAACATGGGTCAGGGAATGTCTGCCCAGCAGAGAGATGTTACTCTGCTTATGTTTGAGCTGCTTAAGAAACATAGCAAGTCCTGGCCCTCTCATGACTTAAAACTTGTACTGAAGCGGGCAGCTGCTGAGGGAAAAAAAAATGACACTCTGTCTACTATCTTTACAAAAGACTTTTGGGACAGTATAGGGGTTAAACTATGGGGCTGTGGCACAAAGGGGAATAAGGCAGCCACTGAGATGCTTCCCTCTTGGAGGGTGATTTCCAAGAATATGGAAAAACAAGAACAGTCTCAAGCTGTGTGGGTAACGATCTGGTGTGACTTGGCAGACCCACCAAAGGCTATCAATCCTTTCATACAGCCATCCACTCCTCTGGAGACGAAAAAAAGATACCGGCCACCGTGATCTGTGACACTTCCTCCCCCACCAGAGGCAAAAGAAAGGTACTGGGCACTGCCATTTGCTGCTGGCCATCGCCCCGGGAATGGGGAAGAGGGGGAAGATGAAGAAGACCCCCTTGATCCTGGTCCCATAGACTCTGATGATCAGCCAGATCTGTTTCCCCCACACCCACAAGAGAATTGGGTTTGTTTATAAAGAGAAGCCTTACTTGTGGGAGACTTGGAAACGGCTGATAAGATCGTAGCTCCTGTCATACATCAGGTAGCAATATATCCCATCATATATCACAGTAGAAAGCAGCATAATCCTCACTGGGAGTAGCTGTCTTTTCAGGAGGGAACTGAAGCTGGAGCACAGCACGGCAATGCGCTCAGACACAAATGCCCCAGCTGACACAACAGCCACTGCAGCAGATGCCACAGCAGGGTCACAGCAAGTCTTTACCCAGAAACTCACGGCAGTGCCACACTAGACCTGGCAACCTCCGACACAGTAATGTTACTTGACTCTCCTGTGCATTTACTCCCTACAGGAATTCCTGGACTACCAGGCCACCAGAAAAGTGCTCTGTTAATAGGGAGATTTTGTGGATAGCAGAGGACCACAGAAGAATTGTTCAGGCTTGCTTCAACAAAGCTGGCTCAACTTGTTGCACTTTAAACAAAATAAGGGCTAGGAATAATTATTTTTTAAAATTTCCTTATTGAATTTCTCGGACAATATTCAGGAAAATAAAACTTCTTTGATCTGAGTCACTGAAGAGGATAGTTAGCCCTTTCTAGCAAGAACTTGAACTTCCACAAACGGGGCACAGGCTACTGCAAACTGCTGAGTATTTTTTCACTGACCACCACACATAACTGGTGGTCTTTTTAAATGTGGCTATTTACTCTGTGAACAAGCATTTAAACATCTCTTACTGGAAGAATTCTGCCTATGAAACTCTGTCCATTATAATCCCTTACACAACAGTGTGTACACTTGGAACACACAAAAAAAACCATAGTGGAATGAACACATAATAGGCTTCTGATGCCACAGAACTTCAGTAAATTTATCTGCTCTCCACCCAAAATCACACAGGCTTATTCCACAATCACACTCTTTCACCTGCTCTTGAAAATACTTATTTGATTTCAGATTTTCTCTCTCAGCAAGACTTGGACTTTGATAATCCTGGTAGGTCCCTTCTAATTCAAGATATTCTATGATTCTCTCCACAATATGCTAAAATAATGACTTTGTTACATCTTACCTCTTGCAGTCTAATACAATGTTTTTCAAGCATGACAATTCTTGTATTAACATGAATTATATGATTATCACTCCTAAAACCAATCTGTGAAAAAAACTTCTCCAGTATTCTAAAAAAAAACCAACTTGAAAATCAAGAAATAACTATTCTCTATTATATTTTTTCATTATTAATAGCTTATTTTTAAAGTATGAGAAAGCTGTTAAATTTACACAGAACTGATCACCTATTCATTTCAGATATTATTTACGGAATGGTAAATTTTCTTTTATTGCTTTTTCAACGCACTTTTTACTTCTGAATCAACCAGACAAAACTGAACCAGACAAAACTGGGGGAAAAAAAAAATCACTTCCTGCACTGAGTAAAGAATTTTAGTTATCAAAGCCTGGGCTATTCACTGCAGGTTCTGGTTTCTGGTACCAAGTGAGAAACTTCACCCTGCCCACTCTATCTCCTATCTTTCTACCTCAAAACAAGGTCCAAGCACAACATTCCAAAATGAGGCCTCAGACCCACCTCTTCAACAACCTTCCCTATGGGAAGGAACTCCCTGAGGGAAAATGCTTCCTGCTAATCTGAAGGTTTGAGGGTAACAAGCAAGTTACAGTTTGTGGAACAGGCAAATCTACACTGGCAGTTTCTGCTCAAAGGTAATTGTCATCATGATTCCGAAAAGGATCCACGCTCTCACATTCAGACAGCTAGTACCATGTGGTGTCTGTCAGTTGCATCACTTTGGAAAATTCTCAGGTCCACTAAAAAAAAATTCACGAGCAAGTGAGTAAAAGTGTTATTGAAGGAGGGACAGACCTACTTTAAATGCACCCTAAAGCATACTGAGCAAGTGATTTTCAAAATAAGCAGGGCAAAGAGGATGCAAAACAAATTACTCTTGAACAGAAAAAGGAACCTTTTCTTAATGAAGGGATGGAGGGTAAAATAACTGGCATGTTTTCAAAGCAAAAACTGTTTGAACTTCAAAGCATCAAGTGCAAAACCAATCCATTTCTATAAAATAATGCTTTTATCAGCTTGACAAAGAAGTTTTAGCTTTGTTAGGTTAAATCATCTAACAAAGAAGTTAGTTGATTTTATCTACTACTGCCATCACAAAAGTAGATGTTAGGATGACAGCTTTCATAAATAGGATCGACAGAGGTAAGTCATTCTACACACTGAAATCTTGAATTCAAACTGTACATTAGATTTCAACTGTGTCTGTGCTAAAGGACATAAACCACCTATGATACAGCTCACGCTGTCAGTCCAAGCTAAGTTGCCAAGTATTGAGAGCCTTTCAGTCTCAGTCTCCAGAAGGATCATACAACTGAAAGACTGCCTATGCAGGAAAAGGTAACCTTGGAAAAAAAGAAAGCCTAAAGGATTTGATTGGAAATACTTTCATCTGGTTTTGACCATTTAATAGATTTGCAATCTGCCTACAATAGTAACACTATAGTTTCAACTCAGATACTTATATAGTTAGTTATAGGCAAAGATGATGTCTGTCAAATACAATTCCAACAAAGAAAATTTCTATTTTTTGTAATATTGCTGAGTATCAAAAAATCATTACTGAATTTATTCTTCACTCAAATACCATAGTTAGACCAACCCTGAATTCAGAAACTCTGTACCAAAAGATACTACAAGGGTTATATATGGTTTTAGCAAAAGGTTTTAGCCCTTAAGGAAATACAGGTTTAGAGTACAGTATTTTCAACATCTTTTTCCAAAGGAGTGTGGAAAATAAGCTTTGAGATTAAATACACTCATAAAAAAATTCCAAACTCTATGTCAACAATTGGAACCTATAAAACAAAAACATTTTGTAAAACAAAGCACAAATTCTCACATTTACAGTATTTTGAGCTCCATTTATAAACAAAAACCTTTGTAAAAAATTGCCTAAGAAGAAGGTGAACTAATCAAGGCTTCAGTGGAACATAAAAGTAGAATAAAATAGTGAGAATAAAGGCCTCTTTATTGCAGAGTACAAACAGTGGCCAAACACAGATGCCTCAAGAATGCAAGAATAGAGCAAACTCCTATCAACACTCTCAGAGAATACCCTCAAAACTCTCAACAACTTATAGTTCAGTAGTTAGTATCTTCATGTTTAATCAGTCTTAGTGGATTTCCTGCATGTAAACTTGCCTAGTTGCCTATTAAGTCCTTTAGTTGCCTATAAAGTGGCCTTTAGCATCCATAGCATCCAGTGGCCAGAACTTCCAGTACACTGTGCTGAATGGGCCTTACCTCCTGTGGCTGATTTTTCACTAAATACCCCATTTTTAACAAATACCCCAAAGAGCTTGCATGAAAAAAACAGCCAACAAGCATCATCTCTAATGAGATGTTCCATCCATGCTATATGTGCCTCCAGACACCTCCCACAACCTCACTACAGGTTTTACTAGGGACAGAGGAGAATTTAATGGTTTCTTAATGGTTTCTCCTCCACACCCATTTTATTTATCTAAACTAAATGTCATCTGTCATTTAAATGCCCCAACAGAATAAGGCCTTTCTGTAATTCTTCCCAGGGAACACAACCTTTAAACCCTTGACAGTTTACAAAGACCAGCAAGTATTTCTGTCCAGCCCCTTCATCTATGAACACGTTGAGCAGCACTGACACATGAACTGATCTCTGTGGAACTCCACCGTTTAAAAACAACTGCTGACTCCCATCTAAGCTTACAGGCCTTTATCCTTCTCCCTAAAAGAATTGTGTCCCTCTTCTTACAGGACTCCTTAGCTAGTTATGTAAGCAAGAGTTATAGAGTAAGACATCTTAGGGATAGGTCAGACACACTTTGCACAAGGAGCCCTCCTTTCAAAGGGAAACTCCCATATTTGGGCACAGCTGTCCAAATACAGGTCTTTGGAGTCTGCCAAAAGACATCTTTCAATCTCGGTATTTGCTGAAGATAATTTAGGATAATGTTTTCCATTGGTTATTTCAGTATATTACTTTATTGACTGCATCTAAAGGGATCACATAGCCACATTATTCAGCCTCACCTGGCATATTTTCCCCCCCCACTAACCTAACTAAACAATGAATAGTTTTGTTTCTTGTAGATATACTCAAAACCATATCCAAAACTAGAAGTTCGAAGACAGGGTTACCAAGAGAAAACAATACAACTTCTATATTACACTTCAAGGAAACCAAGAGGGAATGTAGGATCTTCCTTATAGATTTGCCAAGATACACATACCACAGTGGTTCTGAGACAACCATCAGCACTCGGATGCTGGCTCTGAAAATATCTCAAAGCTGGCCTAAGGACCAAGATCTCATTGCCATACTCATTAGAGAAATTTTCTCTCAAAGTATGTATCCCTCCAAGTCCTTCTTTCCATTCTCTACCTCTTAATCTTTGATTAAGATGGTTGTTTTCTCCTGCATTGTTTTTGCTTTTGTTTTAAATCTTACTTCCTGGCTCTACCCACCAGCAGTGCAGACCTAATGGCTCGCATCTCTGCACTACTTGGATGTGGTTATCTTCCATATTCAAAGCATTTGTTAGTGTTTCAGCATTTCTCTCACCTTGCAAGGTAGAAAAATCCATTGCTTATCACCTTTACTCTAATACTTTTCAAGCGTTAACTCTTCCTACCAAAAATTGGAGATTTCACATGTTAAAAACTCTTCCTTATGCAATAAACCCAAGATGTATCACCAATACAGATTACTCTTAAGCGAAGCCTACAGCCACTATCACAAATGGTTGGAGGATTCTAGACAGACCTCAGAGAAGAGTACCAACCCAGGTGACAGGGCTGGTATCAACTGTTGTAATTCACCAGCATTCTGTTTTGTTTCCTTTTTTGTCAACTCTAGACACAAAACCAACACAGCAATATTTCCTGCTTTATACTTTTATGCTTCTGCACAGGGGAACAGTGAAGTCAAGCATAAATGTGATAAGAATGCATAACACTTATTTAAATCTGGCTAAGGATAGTAGCTGGGGGCGGNAAATAGCAGCAGATGCATAAGACCTAGGCAGAAAGCCAAGAATTATACTACATTGTATTTCTGTCACCTTTCCTGCCCCCATCAGTTACGGTACAGGAGGCACAGGTATGCTTTGTAGCAATAACTTTCATTGCAGGGTTTTTTCTGAAAAAAAAAATCCTATCAAGGCAACCATGTCATTATCTACAAATTTCCCACATTTATTCACGAGTTTTAATACTCTGTCATTGGCAAAACAATTGCTATTTGCTACTGACTGACTTACGCATTTAAGTGATGTACTATGAACCCTTAAAAAAACCCTGTAATTTTTCACTTATTTGCGTATTATGAACTAATAAATGCATTAGGAGGGCAAAAATTGCACATCAGATGTAGCGCTTTACAGCCGACTTCAGTTTATAAGAACGTGAAGACTTGGGACGTCTCTGGGCAGGACCATCACCAGGGCAGTAGTGCAAATTAATGAATGAAGATGTAGCAGCTCACCCGCCTACACTACATCCCGAGGGGTAGGACCCTGCTTACAGAGGCCTATTCAGGGAATCCTGTCTCGGGTAGGAGTTTTGTCAGGGCAGGGTTCCGGCAACAGAGAGAACGGCGGAAGGTCTGGTGTGAAGGGATGCCGTGAATGAGGCGGCGTTTCGGTGCTCCCGAAGTGATGCCCACCCTTCAGCCGACAGCGCACGGGGGCTGGTAGCATACAGGTACCCTGACTAAAAGCCGCTCGCTCGGGCCAGCGTCCGCCGAGCGCAGAGCTGCCTCCTCCTAAAAATCATTCCCTTCACCGGGGGATTTCTCGGCTTGGCTCCCGAGGAGATGAGATTTTTTCCTTCGAAAGCCTGCCCCTCGTGAAAGCCGCACGGTCTCCCGCCGCCGCTCACGCACGCCAAAGTTTTGCCGCTTTCGCCATAGCAACGTGGGCAGGGACACCCAGCCCCGGCCGCCCCCCGCCCACCCGGACCGGCCCGACCGGCGCCGCCTCACCGTCCCAGCTCGGACTCCAGCTCGAAGTAGTGAGCCAGGGTGTCCTTNCCAGTAGTCGGGCGCGGCGGACCCTGGGTGGCTGGCGGCCGAGGAGCCGGAGGAGGAGGATGAGGAGGACGAGGAGGATGAGGGCATGGTGACTTTCAGCATGCCGGGACGCCTGCCGGGGGCTGTCCTCTCCTCCGCGCCGGCGGCAGAACGCAGAGCGATAAGGCGGAGGCTACACCTCGCCTCCCTCCCTCTTTCTCTCCTTCCTCACTTATTTCCTTCCCTCCCTCGCTCTCCCCTCCCTTTCCCTCTCCTTCCTTACTTATTTCCTTCCCTCCCTCGCTCTCCCCTCCCTCTCCCCTCCTCCTCCTTCCCCCCTGCGCCGCGCTGGAGAGGCGGTGGCGGGTCCCCAGCCCGGCGAGGCGGTGGGGCGGGGCTGGTTGGGGCGGGGGGATCCACCTCCATCACCCTCCGCCCCGCTCCATCCGCCCCACCGAGCCGAGCGGCAGCTCCGCGCCCACAGCGAGAGACCCCCGGGGCCGGCCCGGGGCGGAGGGAGTGCCGCCAGTTCACCGGGAGCGGGACACGGGCCCGCGGGGAGACAGCCGCGCGGAAGGAGAAATCGCATCCCGATCCGCGGGCGGGGTGCGGCGGGGCAGGGCAGGATGCGCAGCCTGTAGCCGAGTGGGCGCCGGCCTGCCATGCCGCAGCGTTTTGCCAGTTCCCGACCGGGAGTTCAGGAATTCTGCCGTGAATTTGGCGAGGAGGGTGTGGGGGCTGAGGCTGAACAAGGCAAACAGCAGTGGGAAAGAAAGAGACTGACAAATTCTCGAACATTACTATAAAAATCCCCAAAACACATATTCCCTTCCCACCAGAGAACTAAAAGAAGCCATAGAGAAATAAAATTGCAGTGCTGCAATGCCGCTCTTTAACAGGTTACGAAATCTGCAGGTTATAAAAGGCATGCGAATTATACTAAAGCATGCTACATCCTCAACTGCAAAATCCTTAGCCAGAAACATCCATAGAAGGGTCGTTTCTGTTGGTGTAGTGGCAAAATAAAACAGCGGCAGTTGTGTGTGCCTCGCATGCATAGTGTGCCAGATCAATCCCACTCACATCTCTGTGCTGTTAGACCCACTCACACTGCCGTGCCAGCAGAGGCAGGAGGTAAAATGGACCATGTGCAAACCTGTGCAGCAGAAGGGACAAAGTATTGTCCTCTAATTTTCAACCACAATTCACTAGCCTGTTTTTTAAACATCGTATTTCATGCTCAAATAAAGCACAGTATCCTGTTCAGCATTGTGCTAATTCAGGTGTATTGATGTTTTCCAAAATGATTTGTTTCCCCTCATAAACAAGTCTGTCTCTTACTGTTCCTTATGTTCCTTACTATAACCAGGAGGGGGATCTTAATTCTGAACCTCTTAATTTCTCAAAGATCTTAACAAAGAAATGCTTCTCTCTCAGTAACAAGATAATAGAAGTATCTCCTATACTAATTGTTGTTAGTAGTGGGAAAGGATAAGAGAAAAATGAGATAGATAAAAGAGAGATAAAACCTTTTTGCCTCAAGTTTACTTATTGCCACTAAAAAATTAAAATGGAGATCCCCATTGTAATTTGAGATTTTATAATTTTCAAATCCATATTTAAAAGTCACGAAAAAGCAACCCAAGGTTGAAAACCTTGTTCCATCCAATACAGTTTGACAGCAACTCCAAATTGCCTTTGAGATGAACATCATACCCAGAGCACCCACAGTTGCAGGGCTGACAGCAGGCAGGCAACATTTTCACTGCTGCTCATGCCCTCTTTCAGCCACCCAGCTTGCTGTGTCTCTGCTGGTGCCTGCAGAACTTTTCATAAGTCTTTAGCTGACAGATGGCACTTTTTCATCTTACTTGTTAACAGCATCTCCTGGGAGAAGAAATGGTCACTGATGAAGACAATCACACACACAAAATGGCAAATCAGTAAACTTAGAAGACAGTGGTTTTCCACATTGTATTTTTAGTCAAATATCTAACATGTTCTGCAAGCCAAAGGGTACATATAATTCTGTTCTGGTGGGGTTTTTGAAGAAATTACTTTAGTAGCACTATATTTATCCAGATACCTGCAATCAGGTTCGTATTTCTAACAATCTAGATATAGTTGTCATGAGTTTTCAGCTACTCCTTGCTAAATGACACAGCACCAGTGGATTTCCTTTTATGATTTTTTTTTTTAAACTGGGGTATCTCTAGAAAAAGCATTTTACTTTCCTTGAAACTCTGACTCAGAAGGGAGCTGCATTGCACCATGCTGACAACCTTGCACTTGACAACTGACTGGACATTGTTCTTCAGAAGCTCCACATCCTCCAAAAATTAGGATCATGATGTCCAAATGTGTCCATGTGGAATTAAAGAAAGTCTTCAGGTTGCACACTGCATCTAACCAGCAGAAAAATGCCTCTCATGGTGTCTTATGGACACCAAAGACAGTGTTTGAAATGTGCAGTGCTCCAACTCAGGTTTGTGTTAACCATGTGAAGATTTGCAGTAACTTTATTGGACACAAAACTAAAACACTAACAAATCTTCATTTATCAATTTGTGACACACTATGTACAAAATTTTATTATGGAGATACAAAGATCATAGTTTTTCTGCCAACAAACTCAGGTTACAAACTCAAAAAAGGCAGGTCAAGGAGGAAGCAATTTGAATAAAACATACATTCAAAAGATATTCAGTCTTCTGCCTCTTTCCTGTCACCCATAAATTTAAACCCCAAAGCAGGAATATTATCTGGTGTCTTGGTGGAGGTGTGGTATCAGTAATCTTTCTGCCCTCCTGGTTGCTGTGGCCCTGTTGTGTGGTTGCTGTGGCCCTGTTTTGTGAATGCTCTTGTCCTATGTGTAGACATCACTGCATCAGGTATAAGCAGAACATATTTTAGAAGGCTAAATTGAAAGGGAAATGTAGGATAGGAACTTTTTAAACTTGGCTTCTGAAATTTTCATACAATTCTAGCAGTTAGGCCTTGTGTAGGAACTCAAGAAAAAACAAATTCTGTCCCGAGTTTAAAGTAAGTAATTTCCAGTTAGTGGGCATCATTTGAAAGAGTACTGTTTGTCCCCTGAAATTTATGTCATTATTTCTTACTGGCCAAACTGCAGCAGCTTCTTATTGAAGATACCATGTGTTCATGCCTATTGTAGTAAAGGCAGTGTTATCTATGAAAAACAAATTGTCAGATATAGTCCACAATAAGGAATATTTCTGTCAAAATGGTTTTCATGTACTAGAGCTTCCTTCTTTACAAAGATGATCCAGTATGGATTCCACATTTCCACCTGTGCTAGACCAGATGCTTATCTGCTGTAATTGCAATGCAGATTGAGTCTGCTGAAACAGAAGTTGCTCAAATTGTGTCACATACAAGTCAAAAAAGTGGAGATCTGGATAAATCCCCAAAGCTTTCCCTTCCCTGTCATTGATTTTCTCTGCTGAATTCAAAGCCTTACATTACATTTTATTTTCTGCAACATCTTTCATCTCCCACTCAACTTCCAGTATCTCTGGATCACTATGTAAGCTTCCATGAATGCCTGTTGGGAATGCTAAAAACTTCTACCAATTTCTTTGTTTTTATTTACTTATAGGAAGCCTTATTACTTGCATTGAACAAGTTCATCGCAGTCTTTTAACTTATTATCATCTTTCATGCTGTTTTATGTGTAAATCTAAGTCTATGTAAAGATTTATAGAGCCGCTGGGTAAAGATGGACTCTTGCACCCACTGTGTACGTGAAGAGTTTAAATCAGGTGAGAATGAACACAGTGCTGGGGGAGGCCAGCAAACTAGTGATGTTGGGGATGAGGTGTCTTTATGCAAGAAGACAAAGAGGAGGAACAGATTGACCCTTTGTAGAGTGCTAATGGAGGTGAAGGACAGTAACAATGTGCCCTTTACCTCAAACCCTACTCAAAGGTTTTGAAGTGAAGACGATTTTTTTTTTTTGCCAGTGACTGGGAAAAAGTCACTATAAATGGGGATAAAAGAAGTGATTGCCTGAAGATAAACTGTTAGAAAACAGTGTGATTCATCCATCTCTGAAACACATCATGTGGGTTGAAGGTATCAATAGGGTCGTTTTATAGTCATTGTGGGAAGACACACAGAACAGTTATTTTTGCACTATAGTCACTTATCTTTCCTGCCCCTCTTAAAGTGATTCAATAAATTATTTGATTTCTAGAATGTTGGAGGATACTTGAAGCATTCCCTTTCATTTTGCAGGATCAAACAGTATTGGTTCACAAAAATATATTTAAAGCTGGTCCACAAGTCTATGAGTCATTAAGCCCAAATAAACCACGCCTTTGAGGACAAGCTTCACAAACCAGAAGTTGCCTAGTAGGACCCCCAGAAGTTACACATAGCTCATCCTGAGTTGAGCTCATTTAGCTGTTGCTGGCTCTTTAATCCCTGCTCAAACAAAATCCAGCTGGAGGTCCTCTGCCATTTTTAGCAGCTCAAGAAATTTTTCAGGGACATAGTGGTTCCTTGTTTCAAAGGCAGAACTTCCTCTTCCCCCTCAAATGCTATTATATAGATATTTTAAATATGTAGTTTAAACTCCCTCCCTCACAGGGGAAAAGAATGCCCTCCTCGCACCACCCCCTGCAGCCCCCAAAAAGTAACGCATGAAGTGAACTCTAAAATGTAAAAATAAGAATACAAACTTTATGCCAGGTTTAAGGTTGTTGTGAATAACCTCCGTGTATTAATTTGCGCCTGAGAAAGAAAGGATTTTAAAAGCAGGGAAAACCGTTCACCGAGAAACTCGGAGACTGGGGGGGCAGATTGCGGGAAGATTTAGGCGATCAGCACATGAATGGATGTGGCTCCCCTGGAAATGGGCCAGCAAGTATGCCTAATGACCGAAAACATCTGCCCGAGAGACTGAATATGGTCTGCAATGGTCACCCAGACATCTATTCTGTTTTCCAAATGGTCACCCAGGCATCTATTCTGTTTCCCTGAAAACCCACTCGGAAAAATCAGAATCCCAAAAGGAGACCAATGAATATCAATACTCGGACAACTGGACAAAGGAAAAACCCTGCCTCGGGGGAACTGAAATGTATAAAAACAGGACCTTTGGTGGTGGGATTTCAGTGAACAAAAGGGAGGCAAAGTACGATAGAGGCCTGTCTCACGTTCACCCCATTCGACTCCTGGGATCGAATTGGTCTTTATCGTGGCTGTGATTTTTTTTTTTTAATTCATTTCCATACTCGCTGTCAGACGAAAATAAATTTCATTTTTTTTATTATTACAGTTTGGCTCACCTCGTTTATAACAAGGTGATGTCAGACTTACAACACTTTCAACAGAAAGTTGAAAACACATATGAGGAAGACAAATATTAGGAGTCCTAGTCACGGGCAAGCACTCTTAAAATAATAGTTGACAATGTTAATATTGTTTCCTTCCCTCTCAAGAAAGAAAAGAAAATTTCATCCATGCTTTGGTATTTGGAAAAAGAAATCTGCATACAGGAAATTATATGAAGAGTGCAAGAGGAAGGCAGAGTTAGCGGTTTCTGAGAAATGGTTGTTTATATGAAGAGAATTCATTTTCCTAGGGTAGGCTGGAGTCCTACCTCAACTCAGTGGTAAATGGGTCAGTTTGGGGGAAGGTTAGAGGGAGATTTAAGCATTAGCAGCCTGTGTGGATTTGCTATTAGTTGAAGAAATAAAACTCCCCCTCATAATTAAAACTCCTTTTTCCTCTTTCCTAAAATTTATGTTTTGGCTGGTGCCAAAGAAAACATTAAAGAATAATTTGAAGGGGAACAATTGCCACTCACTTAATTTTAAAAGTTAGTTAGTGGTTGTGCATGTCCTTTTGTTGATTTGAGAGCAAAACACTAAAAAATCAGCAGGTCCCTCTGTGTTTTATTGACCAGCAGAGAGAGACAGTCTAAACTGTCTGCTTGGTTTTCCCATATGAATACATGCAGATTCAGCAATGCAAGATTTCTTACTACAGGTGTAAAGCTGACTCTCCTTTCCCAGCACCTCAATACCTTATCTAGCAGTAAAATGAGTTCAGTAGCTGATCCATTACCAATAACTTAAAAGCCACAGTTAAAATCTGCTGTAAATAACCACCGTGTATTAATTTGTGCCTGAAAATAACATGATTTAAAAGCAGGAAAAACAATTCACCAGAGGAGTCCGAAACCAGGGGGGTAAGATTTAGGAGATCAACACATGATTGGATGTGGGTCCTCTGGAGATGGGCCAGCAAGTATGCCTAAGGACCAAAACATCTGTCCCAGAGACTGAATAGGGTCTGCAATGGTCACTCAGAAATCTTTTCTGTTTCCCCTGAAAACCCCCCCAGAAAAATCAGAATCCCAAAAGGAGGCCGATGAATACCAATACTTGGACAACTGGACAGAAGAAAACCTGCCTCGAGGGGAACTAAAAAGTATATAAACTGGACCTCTGGTAGTGGGATTTTGTGAACGCAGGAGGGCAGGTGTGATAGAGGCCTGTCTCAGTGTTCACCCCGTTCGATTCCTGGGATCAAATTGGTCTTTATTGTAGCTGTGGTTTTTTTGATTCATTTCCATACTTGCTGTCACACGAAAATAAATTTTATTTTTTATTGTTATTACAATTTAGCTCACCTCGTTTATAACAAATTGTCTTGGGTTATAGAGTCTAAATTATATATTCCATTTTCATCTGCTGAAAACAGTTGGAGGGTTGTTCCTCTTTATCTCTGTTTACTCTGGAGGGAGGGGGCGGGTGCCTTTTGATAATGGCCCAACGGTTAATACCAGGTAGGTATTTGTTCTTATCTTTCTTCACAATGGGCCATTACGACTCCCCCGGCTGTTTTCTTCCCCAAGCTGTTCCCCTTCCCAAAATATACCCATATTCCATCATCCTATTGAGATGCTCCACCCAGTGGGGGGAGCCAACCATTCCTACCTGGATAAAATTGGGACTCCGAACCAGGACACCCTTCTTGCTTCCCCCGATTACCAGAAGAAGACTGGACCCTTCTCACCACCTCTGGACCCTTTTGGCTACAGGATCATCTCTACCTCAACAGAACCACATCTGCCACTCCAGGAGGACTCACTTTTGGACTGCTTCCGACACCCTGACCAACAGGGCATCATGTTGTAGCTCTGACTTTGTCAGGGCTTTCCAAAATTTTGTTTGTNGTAACCTTGCCTTTCCAGTTGTCTGATTCTGTGAACTCCCTGTACCCCAAACAAAATAAATAAACCCCTGCTGTGTTGTGAAAAACAATTAAGGCTATCGGTTCTGACTGCTGCAATCCATTATGGAACAGACCTTCTTTGTTTCACTCCTTTGCCTCGTATTTGAGTGGCTATAAATTGAGAGGGCTGTTAACTGTAGTGTAGTTGTGACTGGGTTTCAAATTCTTGTGATTTGAATGCCAGTGACAACGGTGGGAAATACAAACAGTTTGTACCCAGGGCATGGTACAGAAGAGAAAAAATAGCTATCCTAATTTACTTATGATTTCTGATCGAATTGCTTCCAGAACTACAAATTCAGGGAAATTGCAGCTTTTATGGGACGGGAAATGGCTGTAGTTTGTTGATATTCTTTTGTACATCTTTCTGATTAAGCATCCAGATATGGCCATGTTCAATTGCAATCTAATCTGCTTGAGTACCCTGGCTGATATTGATGATAACAGGCTTGCTGTGTTAGCTAAAGGAGTTCTAGAAAAGATTTAACTCAGGAAAAAAAATCTAGACATTACAACAACATCCAATTCAAAAGTAAAGGTTAACTATTTCGTTTTGTGTTTAGGTCCAGTACTAGACTGCACCTTTGGTCTCGATGAGGGCAATCATTTCAAGAGACAGACCTGATGCTTTTGTTGAGGAATCTCAAAATGAGACAGCGACCATGGGGAAATGTTTATGCAGAAATTCCAAAGGAATGAAAATGCCTGCAGTTGAGTATTTCTGAGAATAATTACTCCATTTACTCCCTTCTAGACTGAATGTCTATGTTTTGGGGTTTTTATTCTTTTACAGGGGCCTTGAGTCTTTGGATTCATATGGCCCTACCACCAGTAACAATATTTCTCTGACACAGGTTGACCAGAGACAGAGCAGAAGGACATCGGTGCCCCAGGAAATAATATTGATAAGCTTATCTGTGGACAAATGTAGAAGAGAGGAGTAGGAAAATACAAATTCAAACCCACTTTGTCTCACCTATATGTGGTGCCTATTTCAGGCGTGCTGAAGTTGCCTCCACTCAGACATAAAGCTCTTACCTAACAGCTTCACTCCTCAACAGTTCTTGTATAAAAGTCCTGGAGCTCCAACTTTCCTCACTGTGCTCAACTTTCTCCATATGACTCCTGGATTTTTCCATTTTGATTCTTGAAAATTCACTGCAACTAATTTCCTTTTGAAGGACAAGAAGAGTTTAGTGTTAGGTAAAAGGAAGCCTTTCAGCAGCTGTTCTGCTCTCCAATAAGCATCCACAAAAATATTTTTACTCTGCATTTATTATAGTTCAAAAGTAGTTACTGTAATGGAAAGGTGTACACAGGGGTATCTTACACTAAGCTACTGCTGAAATGCAAGGTCCTACCAATTATTCAGCAACTGAGTATCATTGAACTCACTGATGGAAGTGCAGGCATATGTACATATAGCATAGATAATTTCTGCAGTTTTCATAAAATCTCAGAAACATTGGAAATAGCTAATAAATTCACTGATGACTTCTCGTCCTAAGTTTTCTTGCCTCATGAGTGTTTGCAGTTTTGTGGCAGAGATTCTCATGCAGCTTGTAGACTATGTATACATTTAGAATTATCTACTTTGTTTACATATTTCTCCTCTGGAAGGAAAGATATGATTGATGGTGGTGTTCACCTATGAGGTTGGAGAGGTGGCAAGCTGTGTAGCCAATCTTTTGCCTTCTGTAAAAAGTGTATATCAATAGAGTCAGAAATATTAAAATAGAACTTTCCTGCCTGACTTTCTGCTGTCTGCCTCATCCTTTGTGTGTCCAATACTGCGACAATGACTCAAGATCATGTGAGATTATATTTTCATACAAGATATACTACATCTTGTAAAACAAAAAAATCTGAATCCCTCCAAGGCAAAACAGAAGTTAGTATTTCCAAGTCACAGCACTGCAATTTCTTCTGTACACAATATACATGTATATTCAAACATGTTATATCAATAAAATTGTGCATTTTCAAGCACAAAGTATGAGTCTTATTTGCACTTTAAGAAAATCAGCTGCAGTTCAGTTTGTTTAAATTCTTGCTTGGCTAAATTTTTGAAATATATACACTCATTAATTATCATGGTGGGAATTAACAATGATGATCACATTTGCAGACTGAGGAAATGTATTATTTTATTACTATACTCATCCCCTCAACTACTGTTTTCCAACTAAAGTTGAACAAGATTAGATGAAGGCACCCAGGTAGAATTCCCAGTAAAGTGAGTCGGATACCATGTGTAGAGATGGTATTTGAGAGTCTCTCCTGAGTGTTCTATTATGACCTCAGCCAGTGTGTGGGATGATCCTGGCTGGTGCCTATCCAAGCTGCTCTATCACCACCTTCCTCAGGTGGACAGGGGAAAGAAAATACAAGCAAAACTCTTGGGGTGAGAAAAGGGCAGGGAGAAGTCACTCAGCAGTTGTCATCACAGGCAAAATAGATTCAGCTTAAAGCACCTTCCTTCCACCTGCTCCCTTCTTAATTTTACGTCATTTTTCTCTATCTCCTCCCCACCAGTGCTGCAGGAGGGTGAGAAGTGGGACCTGTGGTCAGTTCATGACATGTCTCTGCCACTCCTCCCCCCTCAGGGGGAGGAATCCCCACACTCCCTGCTCCAGCATGGGGTCCCTTCACATGCGAGAGAGCCGTTCGTGAACTTCTTCCACATGAGTCCTTTCCATGGACTGCAGTTCTTCACCAACTACTCCAGTCGGAGTCCCTTTCTTGGAGTGCAATCCTTCAGAAACTCACTGCTCCTGTGTAGGGCCCCCAGGAGGTCATGAAAGGCTGCCAGGAGCTTGCTCCAGCACAGACTTCCCATGGAATCACAGCCTTTTTTGGGCACATCCACCTGCTCCAGTGTGAGGTCTCCATGGGCTGCAGGTGGGTCTCTGACCCACCATGGATGTCCATGGGCTGCACCACGGGGCTGCAGGGGAATCTGCTTCTGTGCCTGGAGCAGCTCCTGTCCCTCCTTCCCCAGTGACCGTGGTCCCTGTAGGGCTGTTTATCTCGCATATCCTTGCTCCTCTCCTTGGACTCCTGTCTCTGTTGTGGAGGGATTTTTTTTCGCTGTTCTTAGCAATGCTACCCCAGAGGTGTAACTTCACTCAGCCAGCAGCAAGTCTGTCTTTGAACAGGCTAGAATCGATTCCATCACCTTCCTCTCCACCAAAACCCTGCCATGAGAACTCAATTCAGTAAATCTGAAGCAAAGCGAACAGTAGAACAGTTTCATTACTTTTGTAAACAATTCCTCTTATAATAAACATTATAAATAAACATTTCTCACACAGTAGTTTGGTAGTGTAAGTACCCTTACCATTGTTTAGATCCCTGATTTATGAAGTGTACCTAAAACACAACATCTGACTCATATGAATCACTTTGCAAAGACTCATAAATTCTTCTTGTTGCTAGTAAAAGCTTACATGTTTAAGGATATCCTGATTTTTTTAAGTAGTATTACATATCTATTTTTTAAAAACCAGAACAGATTTTTAAAACAAATGCAATCAATGAAGTATTGAACATTGATTTCACTGAAAAATTCTTCACTAAATCAAATGCTATGATCATAAATCAGAATAGTGTTCAAATGGATCTGTCAATTTTTTGCTTATATTCAAAATATATTTTAAAAATCCTACCCTGCATTGGACCATTTTTCACAGTAAAACTAAGTTCACTAAGAGGATATAAATAATCCTTCAACCTTCACGAAAGTAAATGACAAGGTAAAAAAACAAGCATAATTTGAACGCTGATATACCTTGCTGAACAAGATATAGGTAAAAAAACAAGTATAATTTGAATGCTGATCTGCACATAATTACTGTAGATGTACAGAAAGGTTTTTGCACTTAAAGAAAACACCTCCTGCTTCCATAGAACTCTTGTGTAGGAAGGCAACAGTAAAATCACTAATCAGTATATAGAAACAAAACAAACTAAAGCATTAAGCACTCTCCAAGCTATTCTTGCTGTATGTTCCTCACACCTTCTGTCTCTTAGGTAGAGGCTTTTGACACCGTGTTTTGGTTTTTTTGGGGTTTTTTTTGGTCCAGTTAAAGGCTGAACAATTATTTGTATGATTTTAATAATAGATCAGAAATAAACATTGGTTTACACTTATGCAATGTCAGTGATCTCTAAGCCTATTAGCAACTGGAAGTGAAAGAAATAGCTGGTCAGACACCTTGTAGAAAGTTTGTCACCAGTCCCCCTTCAGGGCAAACAGTTTGACCCTGATTTGGGAAATGATGGGGTTTTTACACCACCAGATGAAAGTGCTCTGTCTGTCTGTTAGCCAGCTAATCTTGCCTTTTTCTACACAAGATTTCCAGAAAATAATCGCACAAGACTGCTTCCATTTTACTTGCCACTTTCATATTTCCCTAGGATTTTTAGCAGATACTGGTACAAAATGTCAGCAGTTACATAGAAAAGCATCTTAACTCACACGGGGAAGGAAATGTGAGCTATCAAAGAAAACTGAGGAATGGCTGAGCTCCTCATGTTTCTCTGACTGCATTTGGAAAGAACCTTCTATCTGAAATGAGAGAAAACAAGAAAGAGTGTCTTTGCTCCTAACTGGAATGAAGACTTGTGTGTTTCATCTTTGGCTCTGCAGGATACTCCCTGGCTGGTGGGTGAAAACCCACACTAACTTATTTAAGGCAACTTACGATCAGTATTTTTGGGTCTTGCAGTAAAAGGCAAGTGACTTATTTCAAGTAAACAAAATACTTCATCAGACTCAGTTTTTTTTCAATAGTTAGCCCAAACTGATTTTAATAAGTTATTTTTCAATAGAAATTTTAAGTCACCAAAAAGCAGTTTTTAAGTAGAATATTTAACTCAAAAGGACCTATAGAAAACATTTGATTTCTTCCAGAGCTTTGGGGGTTTTTTAATACAAAATTATTTACTGAGTCTAGTTCTGAGTACACTGAGTTTCTACTGAGCTTTTCTTTTTTTTTTTCCTTTGGAGAAGGTAGTCCTGAGTTCTATGACAGAGAAGCAGCAGCAGCACAGACAACAATAATAATAAACAAACAAACAAGCAAACAACAAAAAGGCCACCCAAACAAAACCAAAATCCCAAACTCCTTAGTTGCTAACAATGTAAAGCCTAGAAGACAGGAAAGTGAAGAACCCTCTGTTTGGTATCTTTATCTTGGCTATGGTTTTTCACATTTTTCATGGTCATGCAGCTTAACATGACGAAACACACCATGCTTTTGGGTATCACTCGTAGCCATTTCTTGGGGAAATCTCTCCTGCTGGGGTATCAGCAGGAAAACCATTTAACAGGCCATGACAAGAGAGACCAAGAAAGCCTGCATCAGTCACTGCAACATTCAAATAAGTGGAAATAATAAAAAGTAGGAGGGTAAGTGTTCTGAAGGTGTGAAGATTTTCCAGAAGTGATGACACCAATTTAGCACCTTGTCATAGAATCACAGAATAGTCATGAGAAAAGCTGAGTGAAGTGGATGCTGTAGCATTGATGCCTTAAGTTTTAGCTTTCATATTTTTCAGATTCTGTACTGCCTTAATATATACTCTGAATTTCATATTAAGTGCTATTAAGTTCTCTTCACAGGGTAGTTAGACAAAACAATCCTTTTCCAGCCTGAGAACCAAGAACAATTGTTACAGCCTCAGGCCCAAAAAGCATAAACAACAGCAAATTTAGGAGAGCAAACCAGGAGGGTAGGACTTCATAATCTGAAACTGTAATTGAACAATTAACCCAAATATACAAATAGCCCAAAACTTATCAAAGTGTGAAAACTCATGGCCAGTCATCCATCTTGTGTCCATCTTGGGCAGAGCACCAGCCAGGCAGCTGTAGTGTCCAAGGTGTATCCTTTTAAGGCCTTCTAATAAATACTTACTTTATTCCTTTAACTCTGTCTAGTCTCTGTTCCAAGCCAGCCCCTCTAGTCATCAACATCACCATAAATACCACATACCCAAATATTATTTTTCTCAATAGACTTTCAACCATTAAGCAGGAGACTGATAAAATACTTTGGAAAATACATGGGTCATCTATATCTCTACCCTGTTCCTGTTCCCCTAAAACTGTACAGTATTTTTGAGCCAAACTTTGAAGTTATTAGAGAAAGGCCTGAGTTCCTCTGACACCAATGAAGGCCACTGCTCTCAGAAACCAACATTTAAGTTGTATATTTCTCCTTGTACTAAACTTCAGCAGTCTCACCTGTGACCTGATGCTCCACCAGAAGAAAAACAGTTTCCTGGTTAAAAAATTTGCAAATAAAAGCGAGAGAGAAGTTCAAGGTTTGACCATATCTACAATTTTTAGGCACAGTAACTGCTAGTATAACTATTCCAAATATCTTCTGCCTGTATCCTTATGTATTGTGTGCAGCTTTTTCCATCAAAATAATTTCCTCAGTACCCTGCATGCATTTTGACTAACTGTATGACATAGAATAGGGGTTCTAGAAAAATAATAAAATTAAGTTAACTTGGAGGCCACATGAGTCATCCTGTTGTTAGAGGAGAAAACCAGGCAAATAGAATTCTGAAATTCAGGATACCTTAATTTTACAGAAATTCACTCTATACAGGATGCTTTTCTCAAACCTACAGACTTCTGTCCAAGCTACCAAACCCAGAACTTTTATAAGAGAGGCCTTATGATGCATGCGAAATATTTAAAACAAACTATGAAGCTAGGTCTGATGAAGAACAGATTACTGAGACATGTAAGATTATATTTATTCTATACATAACTGGTATGTATAACTGTCAATAAGCAATTTTCAGATAAAGTTTTTAAATACATGTTGCATTTAATATCAGCTCCTTTTAAAGAATCTAATCTTCCTGCTGCTTCAGTTTGGATTAGTGAATCGTCAGTGACTTGGTCAAGAAACAATATTTCTGTAGAACAACAAGCTGGTGTACACACCTACAATGACACTCTTCTGCAGAATTCTAAAATTTTTATTAGATCTTGATGAACCCAAATAACTTCAACACAAACTTTGTTCTCAATTAAAAAAATAAACCAAAACACCAAGGCCAGTTCTTGATTTAAGACTGCTCAAGAGAGTGCTTTTCCTCTAGAAATCAACTCACCACAACATAGTGTTTTCAAGGATACAAGTTATACCACTGATACTAAACTAGTGATAGATTTTCTTCTCTTTTTCTCCCACTGAACCAAAGAATCACTCCTGCAGCAACAGCATAAATTTTCTACTAAAATGAGGCATCTAGAAATAGACTCTGCCAAAGGCTACAAATGAGAAAAGCAGAATGCAGGTATGACAGCCAGACTAGCAACACAGAACAGAGACACAGAGCTTTAAACAGCTTTAAACATCCTATATTGAACATGTTCCTGTGACAAATTAGAGGCAGGCAAGCAGGAGGCTGAATGCATGGTGCCACTCACATCAGTGGGATTGGTTGCCATGGACTTATGCCAGAGTGACATGTGTAGATGGTGTACACATAGGCCATGCACAGACTCATAAACACAGGCACATGTGACCAGCTCTTGTAAACAAGCTTATCTGCTTTCAGCCTGGCCAGGGCAGCACAGAAGGCTGTGCTGATCTGCTTAAACAACAAGAATTGGTTTCTGGTGCATTTGGACCATGAACCATTATATGGGACTCTGGGAGTGCACTCTGGGCTCTCACATCCCCTCCCTTGGGGGTCACAGATAATTTTGTTATGAGCTGTTCTTCCCAGAAATGTGTGTATAAAGTCTTTAGTGCAGGAGCAGGCAATCAGGTACTTCAGTTCCTCCTGGCTGATTACAGCTGTCTAATCAGCAGGTGCCACACCAAGAATAGGACAAGTTCTCCTCTTTTCAGCTCCAGCTCACACTGCATTCTCATCCTGAAAAAGAAGTTCTTATTCTAGATCTAGCATCTTTATTTAGATCTAGCATCTAGCATCTAGAATCTAGCATCTAGCATCTAGCATCTTTATTTAGAAAGGCATAAAGAATGGGCTTCAATTCATGTCATAGATTTTACTGGAAATTAAGACTGCATGTACATCTTGCTGAACCAAGTAAAAGTCTAAGTGGATTGGT
This sequence comes from Cyanoderma ruficeps, assembly GCA_008694505.1. Taxonomy (NCBI): domain Eukaryota; kingdom Metazoa; phylum Chordata; class Aves; order Passeriformes; family Timaliidae; genus Cyanoderma; species Cyanoderma ruficeps. Next base: position 73,573 of record VZDJ01000340.1, read on the forward strand.
GAATACAAGCTTAAATTTTGAAGAAACAGCCTTAGTTCCATGCCACTGGACCATCTGAACTTTCCTGACAACTTCCTAAAAAATGCAGATTGTTTAAAACCGCAGCCACACAAATTGCAGACTTTTCTCATAGACTACAAAAAGTGTCATCCCCAACCAGCAGACTCTATCATCTTTTCCTAGGTTGAAAGAAACAGCAAAGGATCAGATATGTGTATGTTTTTTTAAAAGCCCCAGAGCCAAGAAAAGAAGAAGGCCCTCTGCCTAAGTCATCTATAGGTACTACAATTATCTGCCACTATCATGTTTGCATACTGAATTCTTTAAAAATGCTGATTTTAAACTGAAAGCACTGTCAACCCTTAAGCAGGATTGCAGCAGCAAGAGTTCATACAAATTTCAAAGAAGAAAGACTCCAAGGACTGGCTCTGCAACTTATGGTTTGTTTGCTAGAGAGATGTTCCCCCCTGACACGAATTAATTATTTTGTAGTAGTCTAATGTATCAAAATACATCTATGAACTATCAGCATAGTTCACACACTTGGAAGTACAGGGAAGTTTGATTTTTCCATGAAAAGAATAACCAGGTGGCAATTAAAAAGCTGCTTCTGAGGCTGAATCATCTATATTTTCTATTGAAAATAAGGATCCCTGTGCAACAATGCCTAATTTAGTGTGGTGTATCCAGAACCTGCTGACTAAATTTTAATTTAGGAGGCTACTGTTCTGCAGAACAAATAGGTATAAATTGGAAACTGGCTGGGGAGGCACAAGAAACAGACCAAGTGATGGAAAACAACTAACACTGGCAGAGGGAAGAACTTTTTTGGTGGAGGATGGAGAGGCTGTGTATGGACACAGGTGCTGAGATTGCTGTGATGATTCATAGGATAGGAGGGAAATATTAACCAGGGACCTCATTTGTGACACCAAACAGACACTGTGACAGACCAAATTTAAACAACCTTTATGTGCCTAAGTATTACTTGCATATTGAGAAGGATATTTCCTTCTAGTCTACCACTCTGATTTGCTCATTAAAAAAAAAAAAAAGTCTTAAATTCCTGGTAACAGTGACACACTGAGCACTGATTCATTGATGAAGGAACTCAGGAATACATTACAATTTTATTTAAGGCACTGAAAGATGGTGACAGATCTGGGAAAAGAACTGACATCTTCCTGTTCTAGTTTTACATGGAACACACAAAAACTGCTTTTCCACAACCCTGGTATTAACTGGAAGTTCTGCCTTTTTTCAACTTTGTTCCTTTTTGTTGTCAGGAAAATCCACAAATGCCAGAGATTTATGTCCAAAATGGAGACAGAGGAGTCCTTCAACTTTATACGAATAAAGGGAGAGAGTCCACTGGGGCACACACCTGTGGCGTTTTGGAGGGTGCACTCTCCTTTAATGCTAAACTCCTGGCCACATGTTGTCCTCTCCCTTTCCTCACTGGCTGAGGTACTAGAAAGGTACAGCCTTCCCAAACTGCCTACCCCATATCCCTCCTTGAACCTCCAGTTCTACCCCGAAGTTCTGAAGTTCAGGCTTGTGCAGGCCCATGTCTCTCTCAGGAGCCAAGCTGTCCAGCCCGGTAGCAAGCCAGCCCATTTGCAAGTTGTTAACACCCATACCTTTATCCATCCAATTATTTGTAAAGACATTAGCACACATCTTTCCTCCTCTTGTATTTGTCCTTACAGAAGTGGAACTCATCATGGGAATTAGAAAGACTTCAGGCAGCTCAAGCCACTAAACAGATAAATAGGTAAGATGAGCAGCCCAAAGAGACACTGAGAACAAGTACTCTTGATGGGAGCAAATACAGGCAAAAAATACTCTGTAATTTCCATTAGCTTTGGGTCAGCACAGAATGTAGCATAATAAATGTCACATATAATTTATCAGAGCCCTGCATTCGCTTTACAGTACTTGAACATTAATATTGAATATGCTTTTTAAAGTTTATACAGAGCCTCAGAGAAGTTATGGAGTCTGCAAACAATGCAAGAGATCCCATTAAATTACATAAACATTTAAATGTGTGTGCAAAACAGAGAACACAATAAACTAGTCATATTCTCATCAATTTTTCTGCCTCTTTTAAGTGTTACAGATGAGGTCATGCTTCTGCAACAGAGATGCTCCACAACGACCACCTCACCAGCTGCCAGTTTACCCTCTACAATGAGGGGGAGAGAGAGAAAGTGCATTGGTCATGACATCATAAATGAGGCTGTTCATTTAATGCTAAAGGCTCCATATATTGAAAAGAACCTGCAAAAGCACAGTCTCTGCATTGCAGAGGGTCAGCACAACCTGAAGACCTGTCCTCTCATGCCCAGATCTCATCCAAAGCTCTGTTTAACATAAAATTTCCGAAGGAAACCAGTGTTTTTGAAAAGGAAAAAAATTTTCCTGCAATGAAAAGGAATTGAAATTTTGGAGTTTGACAAGTGTCCTGGTTTAGGGCAAATTTGGGAGGAAACCTCTGAATGGGGTTCCTCTGGGGTGCAAACCCAAACAGCCCTTCCCCTCCAGCCAGTCCGGGAAAAGAGCTTGCCCAGAGAAAAGTGGAAAAAACTATTTCTTTAACAAGCAAACTACCCACAAGCATAAGGAATGAATAATATGAAACAATCAAACCTCTCACCGCTCCAAAGAGAGATGGCAAAACTGAGAGTCCTTGTGTGGGGATTTCACGTTTGCTGAATTTTGTTTACCAACTAGGAGATAGGATTTTGGGAGCAAAAGGTGAAATAGGCTCAACTTAAAAGTAAAAACAGATAGATTTTATTAACGTACACTAAGGAAAAAAAAAGGAAAAAGAATGAGACATTCAAACACCTTCCCCCCTACCACAAACTGTTTACTTTCTCAGTCAACACAGAGAGAAAACTATGATTTTTAGTCAGTTGCCACTAATTAAGCACAATTCTGCATCACTCTGGGAGAGGAGCCTCTCTGGAGTTTATGGGGATAAATGCTACAAGAAATGGTCTGGTGGCTCTCAATGTCACAAATCTGCAACTGCCCAGAATTTTTGCAGATTTTGTGCAGTCTCACTCATATAACAGTTTCTTAAGCTGTGCATGGGCCTCCGCATGTTTGAGGTACCATTTTAAGAATGTTTTTCTAGTATAAAACAAGGATTCTTTTCTTGTATCTCTAAAATCGTCTCTATCTCAAAAGAAATAGAAACCTCCTTATTTTTTCTCAGGAGCCGGGGACATACTCTATTCAAAACTCTCAATTATATCAGTACACACAACTCTTTGACTAGAACTTGCATTCCTCCAAACAGCATTATGATAGTCCATTTCTCCATAATTCACACCCAGAGAAGTCCAGTCAGAAATGTCCACTTCCTCCATCCTTTCTTCTAATAGTCATTATCAGTTCTTTCACTGACTTTGTCTCAATGCCGTCCCTCTACATTTCAAATCACTGTCTTCCATGGAGGAGGGAAAAGGGTTAATGTCTTTGCCCAGAGTATTTTTTCTCCACTCCAACTGACTCTTGGAACTTCAAGGCCGCAGGCAGGTGATGGTAAGGGAGAGGAAGAGGGAGCATGCTCAGGAACGCTGATGGGTGACCCTCCTCCACCCCTGGCCAGATCTAAAGCAACTCAAACCTGGATCAGCTCTCTGGAGCTCTGGAGAAAGGTTCTCAAGATTCTCTCTTCTTTCAGACTAGAGGCTCCAGCCGTCAAGCCAAGAGTATGGACGCCAGGGCCCCTGGCGCAGAGCCAGCACTGCTGATCTGAAATCCTCCTCCCTTCCCGATCAGAGGAGCCGGGAGAGAGAGGCTCTCTGCCAGCTGGGGCAGCTCTCCCACAAGCAATGGTATTCCCCAAGGCCTGGCCGGGCCTGGCCCCGGGGAGCCCAGCCCAAATTTCTGACTTATGAATGGATGTTAGCTCCTTGCCAGTCGGAAAAGGAAAAGGGTCAAGTCACCTGGGACTTTTGATTTAAGGCTGGGTCTCCAGAGGTGTTTACAACACTTTTATTCGTCAGCCATGCTGTCAATCCATGGTATAACTTCCTTAAGGAAAAAAAATTCTTCATATTCATGCTAAACCATCACACCTTGCCAGGAGTTAGCTCAGCTCCCTTGGTCTCTTGTTAGTCCCAGTCCCTTCAGTGCTGGAAAATGCTGAGCTCCAGGTCCAGTGGGCCCTGGGTGCAAGATCCTGGTGCTCCTCTGGGTTTTTCCAGTCCAGAGCAGATTTAAACAGTCCCCCCCAAAAAGGGGAAAAAACAGTCCAGGAAGCTTCTTTTTCTCAGCTAGCTAGACTAACTAGAAGGAAGAAAACCCTCTCTCTGGCTGCTGTCCATGCATCCGACAAACACACACAGTTCCAAGGAAGAAGAGAAGATGCAGAGGAGTGAACACTGTTTTTTCAAAACAAGCTGCACGCTTCTTCTTTCCCTGCTCCCTCTCAGAACCAATCTTAAAGGTACAGAACTCACAGCACACACAGCACACACAGAACAGATGATTTGGCATAAAAGCATCATAGTCACCCTAGGACATTCTACCCCTTATCACCATATCGTCAACCTACCAAAACTAATTGAATTCTAACTCTACAAACACATACATTATACATACATATATCTATATAAAAATAATATACAGCTATATACAGACAATGGCAGTGACATTCAGCAGAAGGTGATATTTACACGTGGTTCTCACCCAACAATCAGATCTCCCTGAGGTACAGATTGCGTTGTTCCATCTTTCTGCATTATCTACCATGTACAATGTGGTCCCTGAGCAAAGACAATTCCATGGATGGGTTTCTCTGTACTTGAGGTAGAATTGATCCAAACTGTTTTCCCTTACAAACCTCTTACATGTACTACAGGGACTTTATCTCCATCTACTGTATGCAGGAGCTCAGACTGGGCAGGGCCTGCTCTGTTGGTGGAACCTTGAGTGTTAACTAACCAGGTGGCCTTTGCCAGATGCTGCTCCCAATTCTTGAAAGATCCCCCACCCAATGCTTTCAAGGTGGTTTTTAACAGTCCATTGAATCTTTCCACTTTCCCAACAGCTGGTACATGATAGGGGATATGGTACAGCCAGTCAATGCCATGTTCCCTAGTCCAGGTGTTGATAAGGCTATTCTTGATAGCAAATCCAGCTTTCAGGAGAATCTGGATGATCTTTTCTCCTTTCTCAAACACTTTCATTGCTGTGTTCCCCCACACAATAATGTCATCAATGTACTGCACATGTTCTGGAGCCTCACCCTTTTCCAGTGCAGCCTGGATCAGTCCATGGCAGATGGTAGGACTGTGCTTCTACCCCTGGGGCAGTCAGTTTCAGGTGTACTGCACACCCCTCCATGCAAAGGCCTGCATTCGCCAAAGGAATGGGGAAAAACGCATTGGTAATGTCAATAGGGGCGTACCACTTTGCTGCCTTGGACTTGAGCTCATACTGGAGCTCCAACATGTCCGGCACTGCAGCACTCAGCGGTGGAGTCACTTCATTCAAGCCACGATAGCCCACAGTCAATCTCCATTCTCCTTCAGACTTGCGCACAGGCCATATGGGGCTGTTGAAGGGTGAGTGGGTTTTGCTGACCACCCCTTGGCTCTCCAGCTCATGTGGAGAGGATCTTGTGGATGAGGATCACAGCATCTCAAGTTGTTCTGTAGTGTCAGCGATGCACTGTTGAAGTGGCAATTGGCACTTGTTTCTCTTCCCCCTTCAGAAGTCCTACAGCAGATGGGTTCTCTCATAGTCCAGGCAAGGTGTTCAATTGCTTAACACCCTCTGTCTCTACAGCCACTATCCCAAATGCCCATCTGAGTCCCTTTGGGTCTTTGAAATACCCATTTCAGAGGTAGTCTATGCCCAGAATACGTGGGGCCTCTGGGCCAGTCACAATAGGGTGCCTCTTCCTCTCATTTCCAGTCAGACTAATATCAGCTTCCACCAAAGTAAAATCTTGTGATCCTCCTGTCACACCAGCAATAGAAACAGATTCTTCCCCCACATGTTTTGATGGGAGTACTGTGCACTGCGCACCAGTGTCAACCAAGGCTTCATATTTTTGTGGTTCTAATGTGCCAGGCCAACAAATCCACACAGTCCAAAAAACATGGTTTTCCCTAGCCTCTACCTGGCTAGAGGCAGGGCACCTCTAAGCCCAATTATCCGTCTGTCCCTGGGTAACTGGAGCTACTTCCTTCTTAGTGGAACTTCCCCTCTGAGTCTTGCCTTCCAACAATTCAGGCAGCCGTTGTGCCAGATCATTGGTAGATTTTCTATCCCATCTCCTCATGTCTTCTCCACAATCATGCAGGAGGGACCACAGCTTGCCTCGTGGGATGCCCCCTCCCTCTCTATCTGGGGAACGTCTGCGTTTGGTGCCAGAACCTCTTACCTGTACCGCCGAGATTTGGAGAAAGCCGTCTTTCATCTCCTTAATCTCATCTCTGAGTGTATGGTGATTCCCCTCTATTTTGTCTTCTGATTTCTGCAGATGGGTTTCCACAGATGTGATTCTGGCATGTGTTGGGCCATGCACAGCATCTGCATACGCTCAAAGTTTCCTTGCCATATCCAGTACCCTCTCCCCTGTGTCATCCCGCTTCATTATTGCTAAAGTGGAAGAGTATTCTTGTGGCCCAAGTCATACAAGTTTTCGCCACACCATGGGTGTACATGGTACCAAGTCTGGATTCCTAGTGTTTAGGTCATCTGAGAAGACAATCTCCACCACTGCCATTTCTCTCAAGCATTGAATCCCTTGTTCTATGGTCTTCCACTGGGTTTGCTGCACATAGAGATCATCTGCACACAGACAGCTTCGTGTCACACTTCCCAAGACCCGTTCCCAGAGACTACAAGGGGTAGCCTCCCTCATCATTCTTTGGTTGATAACTGGATCTTGTGACAGGGGTCCCAAATGCCTTGCTTCAGTGCCATTTGTAGCCTCACCTGCAGCATCCCAAAGACGGACTAACCAACTAATTATAGATTCATTTGGTCATTGAGCCTCATTTCTTAGGCCTTGAAGGTCCTTCAGGGAAAAAGATTCAATAGTGGCTCCTGATCTTGTGCCAGATGGTTGGGCATTTGATCTTGGGCCAGTTGGTTGGGCTCCTAATCTTGTGTTAGTTGATTGCACTCCTGACCTTGTGCTAGTTGGTTGCATTCCTGATGTTGTGCCACTTGGTTGGGCTTCTGATTTTGTGTCACTTTGGTTGGCTTCTGATTGCGTGTTGGTGGGTTGGCCTTCTGGTTAGGTGTTGTCGGGAGGCATTGAGGGTCCTTCACCTGTATCATTGTCCACTGATTGATCAGTTTTTTGTGCACGCTTCTTTGCCAGGGTGACTGCCAGTGTCTTAGACTCACTGTCTGGTCCAGCTTCTGTCTTAGGCTTATTGTCTGGTTTAGCTGCTGATTTAGGCTCTCTATCTGGTATAGCTGTTGACCTAGGCTCCCTATCTGGTGTAGCTGCTGACTTAGGCTCACTCTCTGGTTCAGCTGCTGTCTGAGTGACTGGGGTAGCTGCTGATTTATCTCCCTGCCACCCTGCCTCTATCTGCTGCCCTACTTAATCTAGCAGTGTGCAGTAAGCATATGCCAGGGCCCAGCTTATTGCAATAATCCTTTTGTCCTTGGAATCATCCTGGCACTTCTCTTTCAAGTATTTCCCCACCTCAGTTGGGTTCTGAATATGTTCACATGGAAAGTTCCAGGCTATAGGGTCAGAAAATTTCTTCAGGGTTTGGCCCATATCCTCCCATTCTCCACACCACTCAGGATTTTCCACACCTGGGCCTACTTCTTGGGTCTACTTCTGGGTCAGGGGTCTCATCAGCCCCTCTGGAAATCTCAGACTTCACTCTAGACAAGCTGCAGACTATATAGAGAAAGCTCACGAGATGAAATACTAGGAAGATGGTATCTTTAACATTCAGGGGACACTGAACATTTCCCAAAAGTGATGTAACTGATTCAAAAGATAAGAGGGACAGGAAAGACTGAAAAGCTTCATTCCCTATTCCTCCTCTAACAAAGTGGGTACAATTATTCATAAATCCCCAAAACATGCTGCTGGAACTAGGACGCATGGCAGGACGAAGAAACCATAAACCAAACAGAGCTGGCACAAACTCCAGTACCTTCATAAACTTTCTATAAATCATGATCATTGAGCCCAACAAAATAACAATCCTAATTCGTGCACCTCTAGTGTAAAAGCTATGTGTTAGGGACAATATTAGAGATAATTCCGGATAAGAAAACAAACCTAGGGACCAGAAAGGTATTAAAACCTGAAAGAAGCCTAGGGAACAGAAATACAGCAAGGACTCCATTCCAAGAGACATTAGGAATTCAAGGAGCAACATGGCTACTGACTACTTTATGCCCACACAAAGTACAACCAAAATGCAATCAATAATCAATACAAGTTTTTTCCACTCTCTCAAGCCCCACATTGGGCACCAATAAAAACTTATTGTCCTGGCTTAGGGCAAATTTGGGAGGAAACCTCTGAATGGGGTTCCTGTGGAGAGCAAACCCAAACAGCCCTTCCCTTCCAGCCAGTCCGGGAAAAGAACGTCCTCACAGAAAAGTGGAAAAAACTATTTAACAAGCAAACTGCCCACAAGCAGGAATGAATAATATGAAACAATAAAACCTCTCACTGGTCCGAAGAGAGATGGCAAAACTGAGAGTCCTTGCCAGGAGTTAGCTCAGCTCTCTCGGTCTCTTATCAGTCCCAGTCCCTTCAGTGCCAGAAAATGCTGAGCTCCAGGTCCAGTGGGCCACAGGTGCAGCTCCTGGTGCTCCTCTGGGTTTTTCCAGTCCAGAGCAGATTTAAACAGTCCCCCCAAAAAAGGGAAAATAACAGTCCAGGAAGCTTCTTTGTCTCGGCTAGCTAGACTAACTAGAAGGAAGAAAACCCTCTCTCTGGCTGCTATCCATGCATCTGACAAACACACACAGTTCCAAGGAAGAAGATGCAGAGGAGTGAACACTGTTTTTCAAAACAAACTGCATGCTTCTTCTTTCCCTGCTTCACTCTCAGAACCAGTTTTAAAGGTACAGAACACACAGCACACAGAACAGACAATTGGGGATACAGGCATCATAGTCACCCTAGGACAACAAGGAAGGGCATATTATTGACAAAAGGCTGACATACTCTGAATAAGCTTTTGTTTTTAATCCAGAAGTGGTAATTGTTAGTTCATGAAGTACCTGAAAACAACAATTTAAGTTAGTTACCTTTGCCTCACTATTTTGTGAATTTTTATGTTTGTTTGCTTGCATGTTTGTGGGTTTTGTTTTGCTTGGATTTTTTTAAGATATTCTTAAAAACTAGGATAGGATTCCAGGAGGTTTGCCCATGTTTTCTTCCCAGATTAATAGTTAGCTTGCTAACTAAGAGGACAATGCAGCCAGCAACTTACTCTCTGATGTCTGCAGTTATCCCAAGCTGCCTACAACTCAAGAAATAATCAGCCTTCATGGTTCTTCATGAAAGCATTCAAAACCTAAAGTAATTGTAAATGTTTTTAATTTCATGAAAAAGAGTACCTACACTGTTCAGTGTTTATACATACATGTATATACTCTGAATAGGTAGACATTTTTCCTTCCCTATATGAGGTCATCTTTTCAACTGTTTCTGTTTTGATTTTACCCATAGTGAAGAACGAGAAAATCAAAAGGAGGGGGCAAGGGAGGAGGAAACCTGGTTGGATAAGGATTAATTGTGAGAAGATGGAGAAGATAGGTTGAGTCATTTGCAATTCCTGTGTAAAATGCCTGAGCGGCAATCTTCACAAAAATACCATTGATCACACCATTGAAACTAAAAGATAGTTTTATCTTTAGTCCAGCTTACAATGAATGCAGAAATCATGACTTTCATTACTCTTCTTACAGTTCCAGTTTTCTCAAGACAGGAGTAATTCTGAGTGGTAGGATAAGAGATGGAGCTAAGAGTTGGAATTCCTCTGTACTATTTCTGATCATTCTGCTGACTTGCTAGAGGACATTCAGCAACAACAGCTGTGTGAAGACTGCATGATGAGAAAAGCAAGAGATAGCAAGCTATCCCCAAGCTTTTTAGGCCTGGAAACCACAGCTGGGAACTGAATTGCTGGGTAACACTCCCAATGACAATAAACGACAATATAGAGATATTTCTACATGGCACTGTGCTACATGGTCTATATTCCTACAAGCCACATAGTTCTGACAACATTTACCCATTCATGGTTTGCTGTCAAGTTAAATTTACCCAAGTCAAGCACTTTTAGTCTTTGAATCTCCATGGAAGTGGAAATTATTACAAACATCATCAAATGAGTGGGTGCTGCTTGGATTGAGAATCAGCTCCTCAGAAAGTGGTTACCAACAAAACAACAATAGAAAAAGAAGCACCTACCTTTCAAGTCAGTTTCTAATAGGAATAGAAACAGTTTGTAACAAAGGATAATTGTTACAGTTTGAATCCTAGAGTGGAAATTAAAAAGATTAATGGAACAAATAAGATTTTTCCTTTATCTTAGTACAATCTGAGTAACAATCCTGTCATTTTAGTAAGACACACCCCCCCCCCCGCCTTTTAGTCAAAGGAGAAAAGCATAACTAAACAATGCAAAGAAAGAATCTTGCTTAGAACTATGGAACACTGACAAGTAAATGATGAATTGACCAGAGGTATCCACAGTATTTGATTCAGCTCTTCAAATTTCTGTAGATGATATATGGAAGCAGTGGAGTGAATACTGCAAGAACAATTGCACATAAACTGAGAGAAGATTGACAAATATAGTTGGCAACGTAATCAATTAATGCCAGTAAATGGCTTTTCTGGTTTTGGGGGGATAATAGTCATAGTTACGAGGAAATCCGAGTGTCTTTTGGGTGATTGGAAAAGGATGAAAGTTACATACTTCTCTTAATCATACTTTTTATTTTACTGGATTTAAAATAATTTTAAATGGTTTTCATTTGTATGTTGCTTTTCCAAATACGTGTTTCCAATATCTAGTGAGGTTAGTATTTGTGGGAGGTGAAGTCTGTGGCAATGTAGACTAATTACAATAGAACAACAGAGGCTAGAACATAATTTGAAACTACCAGTTGTCTTTTTCTGTTTAAAGTGAATTATTTTGTTTAATGTTCTCCAAGGCACATAAAAAGAGTTACTTATCTTTTCTGAATGTAGTTCTCAATCATGATTAAGTAAAATTCAAGAACTTATTTAGTAATCTTGTCTTTGTAGGTTTTACAAAAGTCTCATTTAAAGCTTTTACCCCAATCTCTTTTCAAAACAACATACTATTTTATTGTGGAAAGACAGTAGAAAATTAATTTATGGCCTATTATAAAAAAATACTTTTCCTGTTATTACAGCAGGCTGTCTTGTAGCATAGAAGCCTGTTTCTTGTCACTGACTAGAGATTCACTGTAGATGTCTCTAATCAACAGGAATCTGTCATTTTAATTGACAGTTCACTTAGGACTGACAGCTAAAACAGCTTAATAGTTACCTAGACCACAGCATCTCTTTTAGAACTGTAACCAGTATTTAAAAAAGTATTTAAGTCAGAATAATAAACAAATCTGGAGGAGCACATAATGCTGAATTTCAGAGAGGCTGCTGTAACCATTCTTTTATTGATGGGACACACTGAGACGCCAAGAATACTCTACTCTTGGGTTTGGTTTCTTTGTCCCGAGATTTAGGTGGTGGTTCTGGTGGTGGTTTGAGTGGGTCTTTTTTTGCCCTCTGCCCTCTGAAGGCTTTGAGCCAGATGCGAGAATGAAATGGAGTCTTCAAGGTCTTGTTGTCTCTTGATTTTCTGTTTATTAATTCTTATCTTACAAGTTTTTCTCTGTGCCCGGCCGAGATGCTCACAGCTGCTCAGGCACAGGATGACTCCCCTCTGATGGGAGGTCGCTACCTCTTATACAGATAATTACGTGTGTCTTATTTAGAATTCCGTGCCAATGTCTATACTAAAAGGGTCATCTCTACTCTGACCCAATCTCCTTAAACTACTTTGTGCCACCGTCCCTGCAAAAGATGGATGCCAAGGGAGAACAAGAAGAACCCAGGGTACCACCCTAAACCCTCCATCTTGTTCCCCATTCTAAGAACCCAAAACTACAAAATTTTCCATGTAGTGATAAACTACACTACTGTCTGTTACACCTTTGTGACATAATTCTTCTCTATGTTGGAAGTTTTTTCATGGACTGAAATCAAAGCCTGTGTCCTCCTGGGCTCTGTGGCAGGCAACCTCCCCTGGACAGGCCCCCTGTCCAGGTCTCAAACCCTCTTTCTCAGGTCCCAGACCCCTCTGCCGAGGTCTGTGACCATCCAGGGCACCCAGAGGGATGCCCTAGACTCTGACACTCTATCATTATGGTTCGGGTTTGATTTCTTCTCCAGCATCAGCTTTCACCTTAACACTGACACTCCACTCCTGGGCACGAGCCCACAGCTCTTGATAGATCAAATAAAATAATTTAGATTTATCTTATTATTGGAACATCTTCATCTGATGCCTCAGTCAGTACATTATGTCTCTGTTTAGGCTGTCCAGTCCTATCAAGGAGCTCATGGTACACGCTGAAGTTGAGTAACAACCCACAGGGCCAACTCCTGCTAATCCCAGAGCTCTGTCTTTCTTAATCCAGAGACATAAATGGAGTTGGGGTCATAAGGGCAAGTTATGTAAAGATTAATGGCCACGCCTGTAATGATCTGTGGCTCCAGGATGACAAATAAGATGATAAATAAGATGAGGAATGAGTATGTGCTATGGTTCTGCTTGAAAAAAAATTACCATATTTTCAAAGCCTTTCCTTAAAGCATGAAAGGAAAAGGCATTCAATGAAGAACAGCACCTCCTCAGTTATGTCAAAATAGTCTACTTACATATGTATGATATAATCAGGAGTTATTCTTTAAATACCAGGTACTGGGCTCAGTTAAAAAACATTCCCATATGCAAGAAGCAGAGAATCTAACATGGTATGCCTTCATTAGCACATAATGTTTTCAGTATCATTATCCCTTAGGATTAAAATTTATGTCACTATTTCACTCCTAGTATTTCACTGATTTTTTTTCCTTTCATTTTGACAATTTCAGTACTTTCTTTCTTTCTTTACAAAGTCGATTATTAAATAGTTATAAATTAGGTTTAAAAATTGCCCAAGCCCACTGAAACATATATTTTCATGAAGAAATAATTTGTACCTTAACCTTCTGTTTAGAAAGACAAATCTGTTCAGGTCTTGACAACTCCTAGGAACATTCAGTATATCTCATTAATTGGATTCTGTTGAGAAAAAATCAGTACACTTTTCACATAGTTTTATCAAGTTAGGCCTTTGCCAATATATTTTAATTTTTCTGCTACATAATTTCTTTCGGTTGCACTTTAAGGTCTCAACACTGGCAATCACAATAGATAGACTTGAATCCCAATTAATATAGAAAACCAAATCAGTTCTTGGAAAGGCAGAATTCCACATTTGAGCCTTCTGTTTATGCGGAAATCATTCTGTTTGGTTCTGCAAAGAAGGCCAAGATTGCAACTTGCATGTGATATCCTCCAGGTTTAACATCAGCCAGCTGGGGCCACTTTTGGACCCTGTAACTCTTGTCTAGGCAGAAGGACCTTAGTAATAATCCAAGGCATAAAGATTTTTGCAGTCAATTCACTGTAAGGGCAAAGAGTGTTTCTACAGCACAGCCACAATACTCCCACAGCTAACCAGGGAAGAGGAGATATGTAAATATTTGTTTTTACTCATTACGGGCTTTCAGCAATCAGAACCTTGCTTCCTTGCAGGAACACTGGTATTACTTCATTATCTGCAAGTCTTCTTGTGTAAAATGATGCACTGTGTTTTTCTCCTCCAGGCAGTTGTTGTTGTTGTAGCTCCTGTGATATTCAGGCAATTTTTTCATTAATTATTGAGAGAGATACTGCAATGAGGGCAGCATCTCTAAAGAGAACTTTCTCTTCGGGGTCAAGTACCACTGTACTGGGGCCCATTCTCTTCCTGAGGACAGACAACCTTTCCTACTTCTGATTGCACAGATGCTTTAAATCACTTCATGCATTTTCCTGACTGAAAAATGAGATTTAACTGCAGTAAGCACCCAGCTCCTGAAGATACATCACAGTCTGTTTCTTGTACAATTTGCTGTCTCCAAGCCCAAGCACCAGAGTCTTATTCCAGAAATATACTTCTAGACACCACCTTCACACTAAGACAACTGCACTTTGCACCTCTTTCTCACCTGGCTATGTGGTTCTGCAGTCTCTTTTAACAGTGTTTCTTGGACCTCCCACCATTCCCAGATAAGTGCCTTGTATCCCAGGAAGAGTCTTCGCTCAAGCACAAATTGTGTTACCAAATGGTTATGAAATAGTCAGGCTGAAGAAGCTGTTGTAAAAAGAAGAAATATCTATAGCTGCAGCAGGAGACATGTTACAGTGGTGATACACATAATTGAAACCTCCATGGGTAAAAAGCGAGAACTTATAAAACAGCCAAATGTGTTGTGGCACACATCAATTTTAGAATAATTTTTTATCAGCCATTCACTTGAAATACTTTCAACTTGTTTGCCAGTCTAATTCTTCTATGCCTCAGTGCAAATCTCTTGAATGCCATTAGCATTATTCAACATGCTGCATCTAATTTATTGAGCTTCTTTGCTATGGGATATTAAACAAAATAATCATTCATTAGGCATAATTGGAACATGACTAAATTAATTTCTGCAATGCTGATTATAACAGATAACTGCAAAAGAAATTCACACCTCTGTGCCTCAGAACCAATATGATGCTTAAGTCAGCTTGCAGTATAAAAGGTACATGGTATATAGACTGCCATGAACAAGCACCATAATTTGCAAAATATTAACTGAAAGCATGCCTGTTGACTTTCAGAGTAGCAATTTAGTGTTTCATAATAGACTATGATAATGTAATCACAGACTGCTGTAATTGCACTAAATTTTGTAATTAAATTAATGGCGCTTCCTTTGTGCACCCAACCAGCCATTTCATCCTAGAAGGCAAACACCTTGGGCAAGTATTAATTGCCCTCGTGACTCTCTGCTTGTTGTTTTTGGTTGTTCATTATAATCTTTCCCTTTGTGTACTAGACATGGATTCCAAAAGCACATGCAGCAGGTGCTCCATGGCTGTTCTGGAGAATGTCGGAAGTTTGATGAACCCGCATCCTCCACCTCTGTTAAAACTGGGCTCAACAGCCTCAACCCAGTTGTCAGGGACCTCCTCAATCCCAATGCTGTGACAGGCAGTGGTAGGCAATGCTGTCACACTGGACAGCACGTGTACACAAGTCCTGTGCAGCCCCATGGTTCTAAGGTGACTTCAGAGCTCTGCACCCTGAAGTTTCAAACCCCTTTTTCCTCCACTGCTGGCAACTCTCTCAGAGAGGATGCCGGTACACACTGAAAACGGAAGCAGGCTTTGCCTGTGGAGGCTGAAGAAGAAAAAGTATCAAGTATTTCTGCCCTTTCCATATGCACAAGTGGGTTGTCATCCTCACCCACCAACACAAAGGGAGCTGCAGGGATTTCTGTACAGATGGTGCTGTTTACTCTAGCACCATGAATAAACCAACTCAATTAAGCACTGATGTAAGCACTGCTGAAATAGCTTACATTTGTCTTGATTCTGTTGAAATGTAATTCTTCAAAGAGAACTGGGCAGTCATCCCTCACCCTTTCATCAACCCAAAGCAGTGGGCAAACACAAAGGTTAATCACAAATGTGGAGAGAAACCAGCTGCACAACCCTGTGTGATCAAACCTGATGTTCAACAAAATATGTAACTTGAAACACTCTGAAAACACATTTACCTGGGCTTTAACCTTTGCTCCACAGGGACAGGAAGGGACATGTTGCCTTACAACAGGCTAGCGACTTTTCAGTTACAGCCATGCCAAACATATGGAACACTTCCAGAGCAGCAGGAACATCAGTGGTTGTAAGAAAAGAATGTCATAGCTATGTTTTTCAGTGAGCTATACTTAGGAAATCTTTTTGAGGCATGTGAATCTGAACAACCCTCAAAAAGTGTTTGGAGTGCTAATGGATGGGATGACTTGCTAAATTCATGTCAATTCACGTCTCATTCTGAGACCAACACTGGGCAACTTGAGCGACAGCAAGTTACAGAACTTTAGCTGTGTAGCTGTAAGGCAAGTTTTAGCTTGGCTACAGGCTAACAAAAAAGGGTGAAGGAATCCTCTAGACTTAAGTAGGGAGTTTCTTTTTACCTTCATAGTCTCTGCAAAAGTGAGTGAGTATTCTACAGGTAGTTTATTCTACCTTATTCTGACTTATTCTATGGGTGATTTCAGGTAACTGCAAAACACCAAGGTGATCTGATGCTCTCAGGGTGATAATCCTTAAAACACTTGTAATCTAACAGTCATAGAGCCAGCATATCTTTTAGCACACTGGATAGTCAGGAAAGTAAGATGCAATTCCACTTAGCCACATAAACTATTTCACAAACCAGCAGTGCACACATCAGTGGAGGAAAGTAATTTTTTAGAGACTGCTACTAAACAGCAAAGCTCTGTGATGTGCAACAAGCATCAGAGAGCTCATTTAATCCTTCTGGGGAACGCATAATCATAGAGTAGAACAAATAACAGCCAGGGTAGGAATATCTTAGTTATTCTATCTTTCATTTTGCCTTCCTGAACTCACCACTGCTTCACAAAAAGGAAAGCACAGGGGTTAAGGACATTTCATGACAGCATTTTGGTCTCCTCTAACACATATTGCATATCAAAAAGTAAAGGATGCCATTCCTTGCACTTGCATCAAGTAAGACACTGATTGGATTCCTCATCTCTAAAATGGTAAATTGTTTTTATTAAAAGATATTTTTTCATAAAACAAACAGTTCTTAAGATATAAACGGTGATGTGCTGAGAAGATTAACATACAATACTTGGGAAACATCAGCTGATGGCAACAGACAACCTGGGAAACTACTTATATAACAGTGATCCTTACACAATGCTTAAGCCCTTCAACATAGCCCACTAATAGAGTTCAAATATGCCAAAAAATACCCTGCCTTTTCTAATTCACAGAATGCAAATTAGTATCTTCCAGTCTCCTTATTCTAGGAGTACAACGTTTGTAGTATGACAATTTGCAGAGATGTGAGACCTTTTAAATGTTTTTCTTGAAGAAGAGTTAAATTTGAAATGTACAAAATGTTGGAGTGCTTCAAGTCAGAGGTCTACATTGGCTACTGAACATTGTAGCCAAAGTAAACATTGGTATCCTTTTACTCTCTTCATGTTTGCGTGCATCTTCTCATAGCACCTCTATTTTTACTTGAATGCAAAAGGAAAGCAAAGACTACTAAGATTGAAGGCTTCTCACAGTTCAGAGAAGAGCAAAGTTCACTGTGCAGCATCTGAATCTACTCAGTAGCAAATTCAGGTAGCAAGGCCCAACTATCAGGCTTCGAATCAAAACAGCCATGAGTTCCAAATCTATTTGGAAAAAACACAGTCAAAAGAAAATAGTGGAAGTACAGAGACCTAACTTGACAGGACTGCAGTTTGCAGGAGTTGCTAAGAGCAGCAGCTGCACTCAGGAACCAAAAGAGCTGAGAAAATCATGGTGAAAAGGAAGCGTAGGAACAGAGGCAGGCCCAGGCTTGAGAAGAAGCTGGAAGGAATGCTGTGACACACAATAACATGGAGAATTTTAACAGCAAGCTGCTACTCAGAACTAGATTAAGATGGGCTTAGCATTGTGTAAGAATGGCAAAATCCCCTGTAGCTGCCCTGCTTGGAAGAATACCTAGAGTTAACGACTATATCCCTTTATCCATGTAGAATTTTTTTCCACATCCTATTGCATATGCCACTACAAAAGCACCATGCTAAAGTGAGTTCTTATGGAGAACACAAAGCCCGAAATTATCAAATCCAGTTTCCATGTGTGTTACTACTTGTAATCAATAATTTTTGACTAATATCACAAAAAACTGTCCCTGGCATCTCAGGTGAAGGAGTAATACAGGAAATGGCAGATGAAATATCTGCTTTCATGCACTAGCAGGAGGAAATTATTTTTTATTTCTGAAGAAGTCTTTTATTAATGGCAAGTTGTTCATCATTTTGATGATAATAATTTGATGATGATCATTCTGATGGGGTAAAAAGGACAAAAAAGACCAAGAACACTAAGCAATCAGAACTACTGGTGGAAGACTCTACAACTCTAATAGCAGTAGAACACCCCTGAAATAGCAGTGATGAGAAGGAATGTTGAAAAAAAGACATAAGAATAAAGGTGAGGTATCACTTACATCAACATACTATATTCTGAAGTCATTGAAGTGTTCCAGGTGGACTTTAAACATGTATGTGTATGATATGTTTGTGTTTTAAGAATATAGCTTGTTTGTCAGTTTTTTCTTATGATTACATAAAACAGACCATGAAAACAGAATGGGAAAAAAAACCCCTACTCTACAATCCTTAAAGGTTTTGTAGACAAATCTTGCACATACCAATTTAAACATTTGTGCCCAGAAAGGGTAACTGAATGTCAGTGGAAAAGCAGACGTGCACTCAGCAAAACAAAGTATGTCCTTCATGAGTAGAAACCCTTTCACCACTGCTCTGAGGAAAGTCTGTGAAACACGAAGACTAGAGCACAAGTGATATTTCTCACATTCAAGGAGGGGCATACATTAGAAGATAGGAGGTCTGGAGGATATAAACAGGAATACATTATTTCCGTTAATTAAATTGTAGGCCCCATTACTACAGGATGTTGTGAAGGATAAATGGATTCTAAAAGAGATTAGATGAAGTCACAGAGAACAAAAGGTCTGTCACAGAATATTAAACACAACTATCAGGCTACAGCTGGGTCACAGAGTATCTAATTGCTGTCTGCTGAAAGGTGCTGTGACATGCTTGAGAAAGGATCATTTTATACACAACCAGGCCGCTATACTACATCTCTTCCTTCCTCCAGCTGGAGATAGAATAGTGGGCTTGACAGACCCTTCCTCTGATCCAAGATGAAAGCTCTTTATCTACTCTTCCTTTTTTCACTGAGGCAGGTCTGCAAATACTGCCTTATTAACCTTTGAACATTTTGCCTTTATTCAGAAAATTATTCTGTAAGATCTTCTAAAGGAGTTACAGTAACACCTGCAAACTGAGAGGTTCACTATATATTACATTGACATTTAAGGGATTTTGGACAACTTCAATCAATCCAATAAATTGGGAGCAATAGGTTGTCAAGAATCATCACCAGAAACAATTCTGCGGTATAAAGGATTCTCTTAAATCTCAGTAGCAAACTTTGTAAGAAACCTCATGCGTATGTGACAGCTTTAGAGGAAAGGACAGTAGGTTCAGACTGGATATAAACAGGGAATTCCTCCCTGTGACAATGGTGAGACACCATGACAGGTTACCAAGAAAAGCTGTGGATGCCCCATTCCTGGAAGGATCCAGTGAGGTTGGAAGGGGCCCTGAGCAACCTGGTCTAGTGAAAGGTGTTCCTGCCCATGGCAGGGAGGTAGAAGTGGATGATCTTTAAGATCCCTTTCAACCCAAGCCCTTCTTTTGTTTTGTGATTCTATTTTTGCAGATAATTTGTTCCAGTCACATGCCTAAAGGGGGTTCTAGGCATTTAAAAAACCCCAGTTGACCGACACTATTGCTTAAATTTTCTGTCAAGGGCAATGAATCACCTTTCAAATTTACTAACTGAAATTGCATATATTTGTATTAGTTACTCTGCTGTTCTGTGTACACAGCTTGAGCATGTGAAATAGAACAAAGGCCTTGCTCAGGAGATTCTTCAAATGGCAAAGTTCAAGATAATTTCACTCATGAGGTCACAAACAATGCCCAAAACTTATGGCTTGAAACCTAAATATTAAATTGCAAAAAAATCCCATCTGATTTAATTAAAAATTCCTCAAAACAAAGGTTTTTTGCCAGTAATCTTTCCTCCTTTAGAAAAGAAAACTTTCGCATTAAACTGGGCCTCCCACAAGTCTGTTTTTGTTTGTTTAGTTTTGTGCTTAGATTTTTAGTTTTTTTGAAGTTCATCCATTTTTAGTGCAGCTGGAAATCTTTGCATTCAGAAACAGATGTTTGCGAAAGTGAGAAGATAATTGATTTTTACAAACATTGTAAGAAAAGTGCTCTAATTGCAGAGGAACACAATTTTTAGATTAATTTGCTTTAAAATAATGTTAATAAAGTGTTAACAATTCAGACTTTTTGTTTTATTTTTGCATCAACAATGACTTTATTAAGAAAAATATAGTTTTTGGTTTCCTGTATGGAAGTTACATTCACACTTCTTTTTTTTCCCCACATGTAATTTCTTCATTGTGAACTACCTTTTACATAGCCATAGAATCAGAGAATCATTGAATGGCTTGGGTTGGAAGGAACTTTAAAGATCGTCTACTTTCAACCCCCTGCCATGGGCAGAGGCACCTTCCACAAAGCCAGGGTGCTCAGGGCCTTGAATCCAAATGTCTCTGCATTGACAGCACAGACCAACACTTTAGCTGCATGTAGTAATTTTTTCTCCAACTGATGTGAACAAAAATAGGCAGTTATGCATATTCTAAAAACTCTGCCATATGTAGATGTACAAAATACAGCACCAGAAGAACTGGAACAGGATGGTCAAATCACCATCCCCGGAAAATCAGGGATTTCATTAAAAAAAATGAATAGTCTGGCACTTAGTGATATGGCTTAGTGGACAGGGTGGTATCCAGCAGAAAGTTGGACATGATGGTATTGGAGGTCTTTTCCAACCTTAATGATTCTACCATTCCAAGACCCAGTATGATTTTTGGAATCCAGTATTTTTGGTAATAAGTTGTACTATTAGTCTGAGGGAAATCTTATGCAGACAAAACCCTGAAGTATTTTACAGCAAAGCACTTTTCATGTATGTTAAAACACACAGACTCTGATTGAAAAGAGCCCGCAAATGAATCCAGGTTTCCTCAAGCTGCATTGACAATCTGGATAATTCTTCCAAGAGTTTTGGCTCCGATGAGAGAATCTTAATATGCAACTGAAAATGAAAACAAGCAGTTAGTGAAACAAGTACAGATAAAAAAATTAAAAGACTGTTTTCCCCATTCAATTCCAATACTTGGCTTTCAGAAAATGTTCAGAAATTTCTTCTATTTAATACTGCCTCCCTTTTGCTAGTTCTTACAAGCCATTTTTCATGTACTAGATGGGATAAGACAGCAATATGTCCTAAATCTGCTGTATTTTTTACTTGATCATCTTCTGGCAAGGCTGCTGAATCTTATTCTCATCACACACTTCCCTAGACGGTAAATTTCTCCACTTTCTGACCTGCATCACAAATCTCTCTTTAGGCTAGAAAGGCTAGACAGATGTGCTAAGGTCAATCAGGATTATTTTAATTATCCATGTTGCACGCATCAAGAAGAATGCCAGCACACACTATAGTGATAGAGATGGATGAGGTCTCCTTACGTGACAAATGGCAACCTTGTTAAAGCAGAAGGAAGAGAAACCTTCTGATCTTGCAGTAATTATTACCACTTAATGGATGGAATATTTATTTTCCAAGCTACAATTCAAATCAAGGTTCCTTGATATTGAGCTTTAGTCTGAAAAGCAGTAGGTTCACTCTGGATATTAGACAAAATTCTTTACTTGTACATCAGAAGGGTTTCAATCTTCTCCAGAACCACTTTGTCTCCAGGAGTAACTGTTACCGTGCTTCAGTACAGTGACTTTCTAATTTACACACACCCTGGAATCATTTCATTGCTCTGTGATACTCAACAAATAACACAAGAAAGGCAGCCCACTGACATGGAAAGCAGGTCAGGTTTGTAATGTTAGTGATAAATCCATCAAAATGGATTTACTTCCCAACCATTGTGTATTAAATTCTTCACTTATTTAAGACAGCATAACTTAGTTTAACAATTAAAAACCACTAAGACATTAAGCTTGTTACAAAAAAATAAAACCAATTCTAAGTAAGGAGTACTAGAACAAAATCTGTCTGGCAGAGGTCACTTCACAACATCTTTTGTTCTGCAAGTTTTTCTTGACTGTCACCAAAGGAGTTGCCAAATAACCCAATACATTCAAGTTAGACATTTTAAAACCATCTCAAAATCCCTTCAGTTAATTCAAGCAGACACTTTATACCTTTTTACTGCATAATCATTATTTTAAATAGGACAAAAATAAATTTTATAAGAAAATTTTTACCTTTAAAAATAGTGCCAGGTATGCCTGAGCGAGTTCAAAGTTGTACTTTTTGTTCAGCAACATCCCAATCATTCTCAGAAAGCTCAGCATCACCTCCATTGAGCCACCACCTTCAGGGGCCAAACCCCGTAGTTCTAACTCAATATTAGATGGCCCCAAACTTTTTAGTAAATCAAGTGGCGCTTTATCTGTGTGAGAACATTGAAGGACACATAATTAGTAACATCTGCAAAACAGAATCTAACAGATCCTTCATAGGACAGGCTTATTCTAAAATTCTTCAGCAATGACTATAAATTTCAAGTTTTTACTGTTTCCTTACTTTTTTGTTTTAAACAAAATGTCACCCTGGTTTTTAATTTACTGTCCCACCACATACTAGAAGTACAGATGCACTTTATCTGTAATTGAAAAATAGAAGTAATATCTTGGTATTTGTTTCATTTTTTTCCCTGTCTTTTAAGTTAAACAAAATTTCTAATTAACCATATAACATTGTCATTTCACATCTCCTGGCAGAAATAATGTACTTGAGATTTTGAATCATTAACTGTGAATGTACTCTGAAAGAAAGAGCACTACTTTCACTGGGTATCTTTAGTTGACATTAAGCAAAACTAGAGATCTTTTGGTGCATTTCACCAAAATGTTACTTTTGTTAAGTGAATGTCTTATGGTGGAGGGTGATGGGGGAAAATCTTCTTCATGGTAGAAATACCTGCAATTCACAAACTTTCTTCCTCTTCATAGTTGTTCCTTCTTAGGATTTCTACCATCCTACCTGATGACCTATGAGGATTCCATCCATTTGCTTTAAATATGAAGCAGCAAAAATGTTTGGCTGCAAATGCAACTGATAGTTATAACATTTTTTATATGTATCTGATTAATATTTCTTTTGCTAAGAAGACAAATTTCACAGTAGCTAATGGTATTAGGAATTGGTTAATATTCCTCAGGTGGTATAAATCAGTATGTGATTCCTAGAAAAATCTTTAGCTAGTTTTAAATATAACTGATTTTAACAGTACTGAACAGATGCATTAAATATCTTTTTGTATGACATTAAATAAACAAAGCATGAAACATGTTGTGAAGTTGATACACATACAACATGGAAAAGGTTGCAGCTCAATCTGTGTTCCACAGTCCTGACCCCGAGATGTGAAACCCTATTTCCATCCCAGCAGTAAACCAGGATTGTTTTCAGCAGGACTCTTTTAATTTCCATGGTCCAGTCACCTTAAGAAGAGATGGCTGTAATCTAGCAAGCAAAGAGCCATCTTCCCCATCAGCAGCTTGCCCAGCCAGGATCATGAGGCTCCCAGGATCGTGGCTGTGGCACAGACCCTGGAGCACACCTGCCTTACAGCAGAGGTGGCCTGAGGCAGGTCCACATGCCCATTACCACAATGCATGGGAGTGCACTTGCTCCCTGTTACAGCCAGCCTCCACAAGATTTTTTAAACATTCACCTCTTCTGAGTGGGTCGGAGGCACTTTATTAGAACACTGTCAATCAAAATACTAAAAATAAGGCATAAAAACACACCCTGTTTGTGACTGATAGTAAAGTTCTGCACACACATTTTAAGTGCACTTAAGTAAGCTGGTCATCTCAAGAGAATTTAAGCAGAAGAATTCCCAACAGAATTATTTTGTGGACAAGCTACTGTCCATTTACATTTCCAAGTCAGCTGTATTAGCAATCATTTAAAAAAATCTGATTTTCAATGATTCTGTAGCATCACAAGATAAACATGAGAAACAGCTGGTACATTCCACAGGTCATTTAAGTAATCGAATTTCAAAACAAACTGAACAAACTGGTTCAAAGAAATCCAACACCTTATTTTTGTATCATTTATTTCTTCTTAAGCTTTAAATTATAGGGCAATGAATTAACACTGTAAGTTCACTGAATGTCTGGTGAAGCAGCCCTTGAAAGGAGAACTTGCTAGGAACATTATGCTTTTCATGTTTCAGTGAATCAATCACCAGACTATTCCTTATCAAATCAATCCCTTTCTTCTTTCTTTCCTTTCCCTAGAAATAATACATAGGACCTTTTCTGGGTGATATCATCACAGTTTTCAAGAAAGTTTAATGATCTCAGGAACATAACCTTCTCTCTCCATAAGGGTTTTTGTGGGATATGGGCTTATATTTGTTAAAGCAGTTAAGGCTTATATTCACCAGAAGGCCCTGTGGGGAAGGCAGAGCTGAAGGCTCTGGATGGCTGGAAGCTGGCTGCGGGGTGAGAGGCAGTTCTGAGGAGGAATGTGTGGACAGCATGTGAGCAGGAAGGTGACTGGGTGACAGAATGTGTGCACAGCAGCACTGCAGCCAGTGGGTGACCTTCTTCTGTTAAGTTTTGGTTATGCCCGGTGGAAACTGCAAGTATTACAGGGGGGTGATTTCTACAATAAGGGGATCTCCTTTGGATATATAAGGGAATCCATGTCTCTTTGTTCCCCATTGCTACAAATGGCTGGCCCAAATCAGGACCTATAAAGGTGGTGCAGGGTTTGCACAACTCCAGTAGCAACTTCCACCTGAGTCAAGGAATCAATTGGGAAGAGAATCCAGAGAAGGACTGGAAGAGTTTGGGAAAGAACTCATGGAATTCAAGTGTACACACCCCATCCAAAAGGTGGGTAAACCAGTGTGAGCAATATGGAAGGTGGAATATCCCGGAACAAAGGAGGAGCTTGGACCAAGTACAACAGCTCCTACATCAGCAGACTATTAATATTGCTGATGTGAAACTGATGAGCACCTTGCTAGACTGGGTGTTTAATCATGTTAAAGATTTTCCTTTAATGGCCCTCTTCAAGTAGAAGCCAGGCAAATGGTAGCAGAGAGACTTTTTGACATCACCAGGGATGGCAACGCTGAAGCTTGTGAGCATCTTTCCACAGGGGGGACAATAATGGCAGCCATTAAGAAAGCTGTGTGAAAGTCAGCCCTATTGCAGCTTCAGAAGCTAATTACCCTGAACCCTCAGCACCACTGAAACCCATATCCAACCCTGAGATTAACCCACACTTTGTAGAATTGCCTTAATCTGATGAAAATCCCTCCTCAATTCCATGCTGCAGACAAGCTTCAGTACTAATGGATCTTTGATCTACTCTGGCTACCTGCGTATTAAGTAATTTTCTCTTTTATACTGTACTATGTGCATTTTTTTTTCCACATCTGTTACAATTCTGACATTAGAAATCACATGTATATCAAAATAAAAGCAGCATCAACATTTTTAGTGAAATATTTTGGTAACTTACATTCATTGGTGCTCAGGGCTTCTTCAAGATAAATGTAGAAATCAGATTTCTGCGCCAGTACCCCAAGGTTTACCACCTTCGACTAGACCACAAAAGCATAGCAGTGTGTCAAGGAATATGCAAACACATTTTTACAACTCAATTACATTATTTTTCTACTGAGAAAATAAGACTGAGAAATAAAGCAATAGTGTAGTGAGTTAAAACTGGTGCTTTAAAGTCTAGTGATTTAACCCAACACTAAAAAGCATTTGAGAGTTCTTTCAAAATACACTACACATAAACACAATTACATTGATTCTTGTTTTTACCTGTCTATCGTTTTCCTCCTCTGGTGGAATGTATCGGGGTATAAGACCAGGAAGTGTTGGGATGAAGAAAGGTGCTGACTTTGGAACCTTTGGTGGCTCTCTTGGTTTATTTCTTTTCTGTTAATTAGATATTTGAATTAAAATCATTATCATCATAGTAAGAGGGAATATTTTGTTTGTCAGGAGTTTCATTTTTAAAATACTGTGAAAACTCTAAAGACTAACTGAAAAGTGTATATACAAATAAAAGCTTTTACCACTAATTATGAAGCTACTATTCAGCAGGAAAACAGCCCCTCTCCCAAATCCCAGGAACTCTGAAAAACACCATACAGACTTCTACTGCAAAATCTTGAAAAATACTTGAAAAGCAGGATCAAGTTTCATGCATAGGTAATGCATTTCACAGAAATAGGGCAAATATATGGATATTTTCTGCACAGTTTCAGTACCTTGATAATATCAAGGTTGATGAGATTTTTCCACCTTGATTCCGGTAACAAGGAAAGGGTCACCAGCTGTTCTCCCAGTTGCTCAGGTGAAACATATTCTATCATTTCATCACATGGCTCTTCATCTCCTGACACATCCATATCTTGCAGAAACAAGATATCTTTTATGAATATTCATACTCCAAATTAATTTTTTAAATAAATCAAGCCAAACACTTTTGTTTATTTTGCAATTTTTGAATAAAAAATGCATATTGGTTATAGACAAGGTGCTAACATAACATAGAGCTGAAAATCTACAGAAACAACCTGTATTAGCCTTATGAAATACTGTTATTAATGATACAGATTGATTGGGGGGGTTGAGAAATAAACTCTTAAAGTTGTTAGAAAATACAGGCAAGAGGCAAGAGGCGATCGTGGAAGAATGCAGGGCCAAATCTACAAATGAAAAGAACATGCCAGCTCAGTCCTCACAGCGGGCTTTCAGAGGAAAATGGGCCCATCCCCAGACCGAATGGCTCAGTCCTCACAGCCCTCAACAGCTAAGATTATACTTGAGGCTTTCAGAGGAGAGTGAGCCCATCCCTGGATCAAAACAGCCAAAACTGCTCCTATTCAGGAGGGGACCCCGAAAACTTACATCTGGATGTCTGGGGACAGGGACCCTCTCTGCAACTGAAAGCAGGCTGAGCCAAACCCTCGGAACCCCATTCAGGTTCGGCAAAAACACCATCAGAACCTGAATGAGAACGCCATTTCCAAAAGAAAATCCTGGCCCGAGGAAAAATAAACCGTATAAAAACTGGACTTTGGAAACCACATGTCGGAGTGTGGATGATCACGGACCCAGCGCGGGCTGGTCTGATATCCGCCTCCCAGTTCGATCGAACTTGAACTCTGCTGTGACAGGAATTTTTGTCAGATTCATGAAAATTCGGCCAAATTGTGTCATCTTGTTGTTTTTGCTTGTTTTATTTTTTCTTTCTTTTGTATTGTCTTTTTGTTGTTTTTTGTTCAAGATCTCTATAATCTATCTAATCTTCATTTTAATAAAGTTTAGATCTTGATTAAGAGATCTGTGTCCTGATTTTTATAACAGACTTGGTGACACCCCGATGTGATATAGTCGTGATTTTTCCACGAGAATCCCACGTTGCTCGGGGGGCGCCCCACTGATAAGAAGTGGCCCGGCAGCGTAGAGGGATTCCTCGAGGACCGACTATAGAACAAAGATTTTTTTTCCTAAAAGTTTTTACCAAAAAGGTCACAGCAGAGAAAAGGGGGCTCGAGCCCATCAAGGGGAACTCGCAGGCAGTCTGGGACTGACCTGATCCGCGGAATTTTTTCACTCGGAAAACTCGACGTGCACGAAGAATCCACGGGGAAAAGGAGCTGTGAGTAGCCGTGGTTGAGTGAGGTGTGGTTGGACGTGTGTATGAGACGTGGGACATTCCACGACACGAGTCTGGACCTCTAGGAACCGTAGTTCCACGCTTCCCGCGAGGGACGTGGTCGGTCACGAGGGAAGCGAAAGTCGTTGGGGGGTTCACTCTTGTACACCCGGCAACTCCTGGGCCAGAGGGGGTCTGGGGGGTCGACCGCGGGGGGGGGCTAAAAGGAAAGAGAACGTCCTTTTCGAGTTCAGGAATGAGTAAGCCTTTTTAGCCCGGGACTTATCGAGTGGACCGGCAGGGGCCTCTTCGGAGAACACTTCAGAGCAGCTCGCTGGGGTTAGAGCCGGAGGGGAGCCGACCAATCGGTAAGTCAGATCGGTCCCCGGAGGTACGGGAACCGATCACAGCCAAAAGGCACACTCTCAGGGAGGGAGAGTCCTTTTGGGGTGGATGTTGGAGAGCTGGACAGACTGTCCCCGGAGAGGACAGTTGTCCAAGGAGATTCGGGACCACGTGGGGTGGCCCGGGTTCGGGTCTTTCGAACCGTGGGTCGGGAAGGCCCTGAATCGGTTCGTGGCAAAGGAAAAACCACAAAATTGGGAGGAGAAATTGTATGCCGAAGCGTGGGAGCCCAAAGTGCATTTATTTCCAGTGAGGACGAAGGAGGGGGAAGGGGGACAAAAGGATCAGTGGGAACCTTTGGAAAATTTACCTCCCCCGGTCCGACCCAGGGTTGCGGCAAGAGGAACATCGTTTCCTCACCAGGGGGCAGTCGCCTCGCCGCGGCCCCAGGACGCGGCCCCTCCTCCCTCTGGAGATGCGGCAGTTAATTTGCCCGTCTCCTCCGAGCCCGCCGAAAGCGGAGAGCCCCGGCAGGAGCCGGGGAAACCTGAATCCCAGAAAAGAGCAGGGAAGGCGGCTCCCCGGGAGAAGGCATCTTTCTCCCCACCCCTGACCCGACATCGAGTCAGAAGAGAGGAGGGCGATGAGGGCCCATCCTCATTGTACCCCCTTAGGGAGGTACCCATGTCCACAGGGGTGATAGGGTTCGTTAATGTCCCTATTAATACCTCGGACGTGAGAGCATTCAAAAGGGAGATGGGAAAATTGATGGATGACCCGTTGAGGGTTGCGGAAAGATTAGATGATTTTTTAGGAACCAGCATTTATAATTATGGGGATTTGTGCCTCATCATGAGGTCCCTGTTTAACACCGAAGAAAGGGACATGATCCGGAGGGCAGCGATCCGGGATTGGGAAAGGAGAAACCCCCAAGGGGAAAGGGGGGAGCAAAAGTGGCCGAATGCGGATCCAGGATGGGACCCGCAGACGGGGGATGGTAGGCAGAACATGATGGACCTCAGGAACATGATCATACAGGGCATCCGAGAGGCGGAACCCCGAGGTCAAAACCTAAGTAAAATTTTGGGAGAATGTCAGAAACATGATGAGTCATCCAGCGAGTGGATTGAGAGATTGAGGCGGGGCTTGCAAACATATTCAGGAATGAACCCAGATTCTCCCGTGGGGGAGGTGCTACTCAAGACTCAGTTTGTAGCAAAATCCTGGGAAGACATCCGGAGAAAATTGGAAAAGATCGAGAAAAGGATTGAGAAAGAATTGCAAGAGTTTTTGAGGGAGGCTCAAAAGGTGTATGAACGGAACAAGAGCCAGGCTCGGGTGATGGTGACTGTGGTTTGGGAAGCTCAAAAGCAGGATAAAACCCCGGGAAAAGGAAAGGCAGCCCAGGCAAAAGGGAGTCAGGGAAAAGGTCAAGCGGAGGCTGAGAAATCTTCCCCCAAGGCAAAGGGGATTCCATTTAAGTGTTTTTATTGTAAAAAGAAAGGACACTTCAGGAAGGACTGCCTGAAGAGGATCAAAGATGAGCAGGTTTTTAAGGAAGATTAAGGGTGTCGGGGGCTTTTTCTTCTGGGGACCAGGACATCTAAAGAGCCCTGGAACAATTGTTAAGTAAATTTACCCCTAGGGAAGGGACGAAGCTTTTACAGTATGTTGATGACTTGTTGGTAGCAGGCCCCCTCGGAAGGGAGTGTGAGGGAATGCACCATCGACCTACTGAATTTCCTAGGAGACAAAGGACTGAAAGTTTCGAAATCGAAGCTTCAGTTCACAGAACCAGAAGTAAAGTATTTGGGACACTGGCTGACTGAGGGCAAAAAGAAGCTGGACCTGGACCGCGTGGCTGGTATTCTGGCTCTACCTCCTCCTCGATCTAAGCGGGAGGTAAGGCAGATTTTGGGTTTATTTGGTTATTGCAGACAATGGATTGATGGGTATAGTGGCAAAGTAAAATTTTTATATGAAAAATTGACTACGCATGCGCTCAAATGGGATGAGGAGGATGACAACCGGTTTCAGGAATTGAAAAATGTTTTGATTTCTGCTCCTGTGCTCAGCCTTCCTGACGTAGGGAGGCCATTTCAATTGTTTGTTAATGTGAGTGAGCACACTGCCCACGGAGTCCTTACACAGGACTGGGCAGGCGACAAAAAACCGGTGGGATACGTCTCAAAATTATTAGACCCAGTTGGTAGGGGTGGCCCACCTGCCTACAGGCCATCGTAGCAGTAGCTCTGCTGGTGGAGGAGGCAAGGAAAGTAACATTTGGGGCCCCCCCTGATGGTATATTCCCCACACGATGTCAGGGGAATTCTTCAACAAAAAGGCAGAAAAATGGCTCACGGACGCCAGACTTTTAAAATATGAGGCGATCCTGATACACTCTCCCGAGTTGGAGTTGCATGTGACCCACGCATTGAATCCGGCCCAGTTTCTTTTTGGAAAAGCCTCAGAAGGGATTTCACACAGTTGCTTGGAGTTCATAGAACTCCAAACAAAGATTCGGCCAGATTTAGAAGAGGAGGAATTGGAAGAAGGAGAAAAGTGGTTTGTGGATGGATCATCAAGGGTAATCGATGGGAAAAGGAAGTCAGGGTATGCAGTTGTGGACGGCAGGTCAGGAATTGTGATGAAAGCGGGACCCCTTAGCCCTGGCTGGTCGGCCCAGGCTTGTGAACTGTATGTTATCCTCAGAGCGCTGGAGCGGCTAGAGGGGAAAGGGGGGAACAGTGTTCACGGATTCTAAGTACGCCTTTGGGGTGGTTTATACCTTTGGAAAGATTTGGGAAGAAAGGGGGCTGATAAACTCCCGGGGAAAATGTTTGGTGCATGGAGAAAAAAATTTTATTAAACGGATCCTGGAGGCCCTTAGGGGGCCCGAGGCAATTTCGGTAGTTCACATCAAAAGTCACCAAAAAGGGAAGCAATTCAGGATCCAGGGAAATCAGAGGGCAGATTCGGAAGCAAAAAGGGCTGCACTTATGACAGTCAGCACTCCCGAAATAAGGGAAGAAAAGAACCAAAGGTATGTGCCACAACCCACGGCGGGAGAAGTAGAGGGATTCAAGAAAATCGGGGGAAGTTTTGTGGAAGGAAAATGGAGAATACCAGATGGAAGGGAATTGTTGCCCCGAGAATTTTCTCGGAGAATTGTAAAAAGATTACATCAGCACACGCACTGGGGCTCTAGGGCCTTGGCTGAACATTTTTTTTGTTTTTTTTGGCTGCAAGGGGATTCATGAGATCGCAAACAGGGAGGTACAGGTATTTACTGGTCATTGTGGACAAATTGACTCGATGGGTGGAGGCTTTTCCCTGCACCCGGGCGAACGCGCACACAGTTGTGAAAATACTTTTGGAGGAACTGCTGCCACGATTCGGGGTGATTCAACATATTGATTCTGATCAAGGCACTCACTTCACATCAAAAATTGTAAAATTAACCGCTGAAGCCTTGGGGATCAGATGGGACTTCCATACCCCATGGCATCCTCAAAGTTCTGGTCAGGTGGAAAGGATGAATCAGACATTGAAATCACAATTAGCAAAATTAATGTTAGAGACAAAATTATCGTGGCTGAAGTGCCTCCTTTTGGCTTTACTGAATATCCGAACTCAGCCGCATGCTGAGACCGGGATTTCACCATTTGAAATGTTATACGGGATGCCGTATCAGCACGGCATGCCGGTGGGACACCCAGGGCTGGAAGAGGGACCAATTCAACCATATTTGGTAGCTTTGAACAAACATTTACAAGACCTCCGATCTCAGGGGGTGGCCTTGCAGAGCCCGTCTCTAGGTTTTCCAGTACATGACATTAAACCTGGGGACAAAGTTCTGATCACCTTTGGCCCCTCATTGGGAGGGTCCTTTCCTTGTTTTACTTAACACAGATACTGCCATCCGAACAGCGGAGAAGGGGTGGACGCACGCATCTCGAGTGAAAAAGTTTCAATCTCAGCAGGAAGACGCTCAGTGGACAATCACATCAGCTCCGGGTGATTTGCAACTTAAGCTGCGACGCCGATGAACGGGGCAGACCGGATAAGTTGCGAAATCCCCGGGTGCAATTGTTTTCCTTTTGTACATTTCGAGTGCATGTTTTGTCATCGGATTTGGGTAGTCCACTGCCGAGGGGGGGAGAGACCTGATAGCTACTGTTATAAGTGCTATCAGAAGGAGCTGAACCTCACCGTCCTAGCCCTGTGTGTTGCTGACAGATTGGGAATGTTAAAAAGGGGATCGTGTGAGTGGGCGGTGCTCCTGGATCTCGGCCTTCATGGCCTGTTTCATACAAAAGCTGGGATCCTTCAAAGGGAGTGCCGGAGAAATACCGGGGTTCCGTGTGTGGCAGATCCAGTTGAACTTAGCCGGTGGGGTGCCTTCAGACGAAGGTTTGCGGTACGGGCAGAGGGCTTCCCGGGAGAGTTTCCCTGCTGCCAAGAAGAGATATACGCCCGCCGTAGGGTCCCGCCCCCCTACGGGCGAAGGCCGAGGCAGAGGGAAAGGGATATCCCGAGGGATAGTCCTGCTAGCCCTGGGCCTAATGATCGGTGAATCGGCCGGGGGTGCTCCCTCTGAGCCGCGCCTCCTTCAGGAGGGGTGCCGATCGTGTGTGATGTTCGTTCACACTAGGCCAACCCACATCATCACTGGAATGCCTGGAACCCCAAGGTCAGTGTGTGAGTGACGGGATTCGATACCAAATTTGCTATACCAGGGGGGAGACAATTTGTATAAAAAACTGAAGCACTCCTCAGGGACAGAGAAGGTGAGAATCGCTCCTTCTGGGAGGGTCCAGATGACATCCCTCAAATCCCTGTTTGTACCGAGTGTAATCAGACGGTATGGAATGGGGAAAAATTGATTTCAGTGTTTAAACAATATCATCAGGTGAATCAAGAATGTTATGATGAAGAAAAATTGGAAATATGTACTATGGGTGGGAAACTTTACTGGGTGGGAGAAAACACCAGAGGTAAAGCTTCCCCAAAGGATTGGGATCAATTTTTTTTAAATTTATTTGAATTAGGAAATGAAAGAATTTGTATGCACTACACAAAAAACTTCTGTTTTTCCCAGAATGAGGAGGGTCTGAGCCCGGAGGCAAAATTGAAACAAAACCAGGTTTCTTTTGAAAGGATGTTAAACCTCACAGGGAGTGCCCTCGAGCTGCTGTTGGAACGGCAGGCTCACCAAAAAAAAAAAAAACCAAAAAAACAAGTACGGCAGACCAGAAGGGCCATGAACCAGATTCTGGGAGAACAAGAAGGGGTGTGCAAGATAATAAACCAGACGGGGTGTGATCGTGATACTAAAAATTACACCCAGATCATCAAACATCTAATCACTGAAATTAGGCAGCTGACTCGCTCAGCAAAGAAAAGGTGGGACACAGTGTGGGAGGTCCGAATCCCTCAGGAACAGAAAGGCTGGATGCTAGTAGCCGCAGGAATCCTGATCATGTTTGGCCTGGGATTTTTGGTAAAAAAGATATGCTCATGGGGGAAGGGAAAAAGCCGTCTATTCCCATCCCCCTCCCAGAGGGGAAACCGGGCTGCTAGAATCCTGGATCGATTCGAGCAGGAAACTAGATTAAGGGGATTCGCCAGAGGGAACGAATCGGACCAATGGGATGATAATTGAGAAATATAGTTTGTAAATAATGAGGAAACCCCCCAACAATCTGAGTTTCTTGAAAGGGGGAGGGATTTGTTATTAATGATACAGATTGATTGGGGGGGTTGAGAAATAAACTCTTAAAGTTGTTAGAAAATACAGGCAAGAGGCAAGAGGCGATCGTGGAAGAATGCAGGGCCAAATCTACAAATGAAAAGAACATGCCAGCTCAGTCCTCACAGCGGGCTTTCAGAGGAAAATGGGCCCATCCCCAGACCGAATGGCTCAGTCCTCACAGCCCTCAACAGCTAAGATTATACTTGAGGCTTTCAGAGGAGAGTGAGCCCATCCCTGGATCAAAACAGCCAAAACTGCTCCTATTCAGGAGGGGACCCCGAAAACTTACATCTGGATGTCTGGGGACAGGGACCCTCTCTGCAACTGAAAGCAGGCTGAGCCAAACCCTCGGAACCCCATTCAGGTTCGGCAAAAACACCATCAGAACCTGAATGAGAACGCCATTTCCAAAAGAAAATCCTGGCCCGAGGAAAAATAAACCGTATAAAAACTGGACTTTGGAAACCACATGTCGGAGTGTGGATGATCACGGACCCAGCGCGGGCTGGTCTGATATCCGCCTCCCAGTTCGATCGAACTTGAACTCTGCTGTGACAGGAATTTTTGTCAGATTCATGAAAATTCGGCCAAATTGTGTCATCTTGTTGTTTTTGCTTGTTTTATTTTTTTTTCTTTCTTTTGTATTTTGCTTGTTTTATTTTTTTCTTTCTTTTGTATTATCTTTTTGTTGTTTTTTGTTCAAGATCTCTATAATCTATCTAATCTTCATTTTAATAAAGTTTAGATCTTGATTAAGAGATCTGTGTCCAGATTTTTATAACAAATACTAAATAATTTAAAAATAATATAGCTAAGATGCAGAATTTAATAACCAGAATTTTAAAGACTGGTAAGATCTCTCTACTTTGACTGAAGTTATATAAAAGTAGTTTACGGAGTCACTAAAGAAAAAGTTTTGGCAGTAATTCATTGTTCTAACTGTATAAATACATACACAGTAATTTTAGTTCTAAGCTATAAAGCTGTGAAATCCTTGCATTTAAATCCTTGCACCATATTCACTACCTCATCACAACCTCTTCATAGGTATGACTGAGAAAATGAAGAAGTTCTCAATATTAAAGCACAACATCCCGTAAGAAAATTTTAAAAGTCAGTCACTTGATTTTCTCTTGATATCCTGTGTGGTCTTGACCAAACATGTCTACTTTCTTTTCATACTACTTGGATAATACAATGAATTTAACAGACAAGCTTGAAACAAGAAAAGAATATAACCCATTAAGAGCCCTTAGCATCTAAACAGGAACTTTACATTTGCTGAAGACACAAAGTGGGTTAAAGCTTTCAGTCAGAATCAAGACAAAAACATTCAGAGTTCTGGGATGAATTCCCATCTCCCTGATTTAAGTATGTAAAGCAAGCATGTGCTTGCTAAAGCAGCCACCATCATCATGATGTTCTAGTGGCCAATAGCTAGGTGTGCTTCTCCTCCAAATGGAAATGCAAATATGGGCACTCCAAACTTGGGCAGACAAGAACTCCATCTAGAGGACTTCTGAAGCACAATCACTTCTACTAATTTAGCAAAAAATTCCACTTAGGCCTTTCTTTCACTGGGCACAGGAACATGTCAGGTCAGCTGAACCCAATTTTTCTGCCAACAAGACAATTGTAATGAATTTATGGCATACAAGCAGAGGAACAAACTGCAAGGGAAAAACAAAATACACTTTCATCTGAGGATTACCTTGCATAGGGCAGGTGCTGGGGAGTGTCACCAAAAATGGTTCATAATCTGCAGGAAGGGGCCGTAATGACACAAGTGAATACAAAGAACGGTTTGACCTGAAAAATTAAGACAGGCATTTTAAAAGCCATCTGCAGATGAATAGGAACAAGTACTTCAGACCTAATTTATACTGCAGTGTAATACTGCTGCAGCATGGCAATTCACCAGCCTCTATTCAAGATTAGCTCTCTTCATCTACCAAATAAGCAGGAAATGAAGTGTGGCAATAGACTCACCTGAACATCTGAAATATAATGTTATGTTCAAGTATTATTGCCAAGAACATAATAATAATAGGCTGAAGCCCTCAATGTTCTTCTTGAAGTGAGGGCCCCAGAACTAAACACAGAATTTGAAGTGTGCCCTCGTAAGTGCCGAGGACAGGGGTAATAACTGCCCTGATGGCCAAAAAAAAAAAATTTACCTGTGCCAGAGTTCCACCACCCTCACAATTTCTTTCCAATGTGTACTCTATAAACATATCTTCTTCAGTTTGAAGCCATTCCTCCTTTTCCTGTCACTCCGGGCCTTTGTCCAAAGCCCCTTCCCAGCTCTCCTGCAGCCCCTTTAGGCACTGGAAGGGGCTCTAAGGTCTCCCCAGAGCCTTCTCCAGACTGAATACATGATGCAAACATAAATGATTCATCCTGGTTTCACAGGAATTTAAGATAATACTCTTAGCAATTTTTCTTCATGTTTGAGACATGAACACAAATAATCTGGCAAATTGCTTCTTTTGTCAATATACACTAAGGCTAGGTAAAAACATCTGTTGTGATTCACAAGGAAGCACTCTTACTTAACCACAGGAAGGCCTAAAAACTGAACACTCCTCAGGCAAAACTACAGCCAACATCTATAACCTGAAATAATCTGTCAACTGAATGGGAAAAAAAGACCTAAGCCATTCTAGCAGTGTGTTACTTCAGTACTAGACCTGAAGAGTCATTTGCTTTAAAGCTGTATCAGGAGGAAACTGAACTACACCACATTTTACTTCCATACTCATTTATCACTAATAAAGAGAAATAATCACAACTTCCATATACTGCTCAGAAATCTCAGACAACACTGTACAGCAGGACAAGAAAAGCACTTCAGAAAGAATCACTACTTGAACAAAGACATTTCAAAGTGATGGAGAAAATGGACAAATGGCATAAAAGGAATACTTAAGAGTAAGAAACATTTAGAAAGAGATCATTTAAGCTATCTGAAAAGTAATAACTGTGGAAATTTCATGCTTACGAATCAGAGCAATACAGAACACTTGTCTTAATTAGAATCAGAGAACACAAAACACTGGAGATGATACCCACAGGGCAATTCTCTATTTGCAAAAAATGTGATTAAAAGAACTCAGCCCCATCCTAAATTCTGTGTAGAAACAGATTACATACTCACCATAAATAAATTCCAAGATCATCCACGTGTGCTGAAGCCAGAAAATCTCCTGTAGGGGACATAGTAAGGCTCACAGCTGCAGAGTCTACCAAAAAACAATCTATGAGACTATGGAGAAAAAGACACAACAGAGAAATTATCAGCAAGATAAACTTGTTTTATATGCACACATTTGAATGACAGCTGAAAGCAAACAGGCCACTAGAATTACGGACACAAAACAGGGTAGTAAAAATATCCAAATATATTATATAAACGCAGCAAGTGAACAGCACTGTGCAACAAAAACCCCTTGTCCCTACAAAATGCTCTAAAATTGGATAAAGGTGGCACCTCCTTAGACATCCACACCCTGGAGAATATGTGATGAACCATTCAAGTCCCTATGCCTAACACAAACCCTTTACTGGCCATAAATTCTCTATTTTCAGTCAGCCCCGGTTGCTCAGACTGAAAGTTCCCTCTCTCAGTATACTTCATATACACTTGATTAATACCAGCACTTAATGTTTCTAAAATAAAATATGAATTGTACAATGTGAAGCTTGATGATCTGCAACAGTTTTGGCATTACCACATCTTCACTTTGATAAACCATTCCTTTCTCATTTTTTTCATGATTGTAGAAAATTGAAAAAATACCATGCAAACACAAAGCTAAAATGCAACTATTGTAACATTGTAATAACATATTATTATGCAACTATTTTAACAATGAGACATTTAAGTTCTGTATGATGCACTCTCTAGCAGATCCAAGCCCACATTGACAGCACTGCTTGTCACTTGCTGAAAAACAAATTTCAGTTACTTCAAATATTAAGTAAAAGTTGAATTTGACAACTAGTTCACCAAGAGAAAAAAAAAGAACAAATGAAGAGTGTGAATACTTTGTCCTTGTTACAGCTCTACAGCCCTGTTCTGTTCGCTAACCACAGAAAAAAATATTGATGTAACATCACAGTTTAAAATGTAAAATCTTGTGAGCATGTATTTTCTTAGATACTGAGAACTCCTGTCACGGTTTGAGAGAACTTGACAAAAAAAAAGGACTGTTTTTCCTGAATGAAGTGTTTTACTCCCTATGCATGTTCTTAGACACGCTGCGAATCTCAGGTAAGAGAAAAATCATTCATAACTTTCAATATAAAATATACTAATACTAAACCCATAAATCCCATATATAATAACAGACACATTTTGCACACAGTGCACAATGGCGAGAAAAATTTACCCTAGGTACTTTTTCTTAGTTTCAAATCCATCTTTTTGTGACAATCCTTACCTGAGACTGAGAAATTCTGTTCAATAAATCAACCACAAAGAACTCCAAGATGAATTTAACTAGAATTTAAATTTTCCTACTTACTGAACTTAAAGCATGATTAAAATTACCAGCTTGGAGGAAGGAGGGATCAATCTACTATAGGAAATAAGACACTTGTAATTTTTTACACAAAAAGCTAAATGAATCCTGCCTTGGGGCTGAAGGCATCTACCTTTATGCTTCCTTCCTAACTGTAAAATGGAGACAATGGAAAATATAATGATGAGCTCACATTTAAGAGGTCTCTTATGCTGTTTTTTCTCAAGTGCTCCATCCAAACTATGAACAGTCATCACATACCCCTCATTCCTCAATTCGTCTATGCAAGCTGTACAGCAGAAAGAAACATCTGCACCATGCCAGGACTCCTGCTTGTAACTTACTTTATACAAATTTGTAATTTTTCCCCAGTTTTAAAAAAAGCCTACATTAAAAACACACACTAGGACAACCTGCATTACATTACATAAGGACAGTAAAGCACCAGTCCCAAGGAAAAACAGATGTCCAGTTAATAGATACCACCATTATAGATAGATACAGACCATTTGTTAAAGTCAGTTGTTAATTTTTGTAATAATGGATTCTAGAAACATGTTTTCAATCTTTTTATAAGAACAATGTCAAAGCTGAGGCTTTAGAACACACAGTTCACGAGATGTTTTTTTCTATTTATGAGCCAGAGAGATAAAGCAAGCATCAGGTCTTTAATTAAAAGCTGTTCCTCCTTTTCAATACATTCCTCTGCCTATACTTATGGGAAAACCTTGTCTTTACATACTGGAAGAATAATTTAAGTGAATTACATTCAAAACCAGGGTCGTAATTTACCTGCCTAGATTTCGGCTGGACCCAAATTTTAGAGATAAGAGATCAAATATTTAATTTTTTTACATGTAAAAGAGAACTACTGTCAGACTGCTTTTAAAAACATTATAAATAGATTCTTATTGCAAAGTATTGTGTTACTGAAGAAATGAAAAATAGAAGAAACTGACATTAATTAATGCTGCAATTTTTTGTAAGCATATTACTTTGCAAGGAAAAGAGTGTTAGAAGATGAAGACCAGAGTGCTGATTTCCTTCCCATTTACACTGGAAAGAAGACACTTAGTGTCCATCCTGTCCTCTTTTAGACTAGCAGCTGTCATAATGAAAGAACAAGCCAATTGTTTTTTGAGATGCAATGTACTTCTGGTAGTAAAATGAGAACTTTCACAGTATACAAAATTATTTACAATACCATGACAACAAAAATAATCAACCTAAATGAAACCTTTCAGTTCCAGGCATAACCACCAGAGCTGCACACTGCACAGCACTACCTTAGAGTAAAAAAAAACAAACAACCAAACTAAAAAAAACTATCTGATGTGCTGCTGAAAGAATGCACTGGCAGAACGCAAAGTTACTTCTCAGCTTGTTTTTTTCCTAGGCTCCTGAATTTCTTGTGTGTACTTGCCTACTTCTCAGCCAAACTTTATTATGGGAGAAGACTACTCAGAGTGGATCACAAGAGAGAATTTTTGGCAGTTGCAAGTACAAACAAATGAAAAATATAACTGATGTAAAGCCATACTGTGTTGTTAAAATGAATGTAAGTGAAAACAGGCTTCCCTTTACAAAACCAGCTGGAGTACTGGATCCAACCCTGGGGGCCCCAGCACAAGACACACATGAAGTTAGAGCAGCTCCAGGAAAATGACTCAAGGCCTAGAACACATTTCCTATGAGGAAAATGAGAAAGCTGTGGGGGGGTTCTTCACCCTGGAGAATAAAAGGCTCTGGAGGAGACAACCTTGTGGCTTTTCAATACTTAAAGGGAGTTTAAAAGAAAGATTGAGAAAGGCATTTTAACAGGGCCTGTGCTGACAGGACAAGGGGCAGTAGCTTTGAACTGAAAGGCTGTGGGTTTAGATTGGATGTAGGGTAGAATTTTTTATGATGAGGGTGGTGAGGCACTGGAACAGGTTGCATAAACAAGTAGTGCATGGCCCAGCCCTGGAGGTGTTCAAGGCCAAGCTGGGGCTCTGACTAACCTGAACTAGTGAGAAAAGTTACTTTCCACATCAAGACAGTTGGACTAGGTCTTAGCTTCCAACTCCAACCACTCTGTGATCCTATGAACACCTCAGCATATCACAGTGCAATTCACCTTAAGCAATCTTTCCCTTTAGATTATAGTGCTGCCTCCAGACTAAGAACAAATTCACACTCTTTCACACTATATGGAAATTCCAGGTGTCATCAATAAATCTTCACACAGTGTTATTCTGTAGACCCAGAAAAACACATGCATTGCTAGCACTGGACACAATTAAAATAGTGGGCAAAGTTGTTATATCATATGCAACTTTGAACATCACATCTGGTGACAGATAATCAAGCCAGGAGGCTCTCTGCCATTTATCAGAAAGAGGATTATTTCTTCTGCTGTATGTTTTCAAACTGACTCACCATCCAGAGGGAAGGTCCCAAGTCTTAATGGAACAGTCCATTGATGAAGTTATCAGCCAACGACCATCAGGACTGAAAGTCTAAAATAAAATAGTCAATTTAATGGCACAACCAACAAGCCAATCCCCACAGGAGGCCCTGACAAGATTAGACCTATCCCTAAAATCCGGGTGAAATGGTATAGCCATAAACTAAAACTGACAATACACTACTGAAAGTACAAAGGAAAGAACAAAACCAGAAGTTTTTTAAGAACAGGTTCAAACATAAAACACAGGACACATCTCACTGTTAGTCAAAGCACTTCAGTTCTCACTTTTATGTTCATGGTGGAAACCTGTTTCTAAGCATGAAGTTGAATAAGTCAAGTAAATACCTTTTTAGTAGCATTTTTAAATAAATTTGAAGCTAAAAACTATTTCAATTAACACTACAATGAATTATTACATAAGACATAAATAAGGAATCATGAATGTGCTGCATAATCTCAGATCTGTTTTCAGTTTGCTCATCTTTTCTATAGACACAGCTGAGACTTCTGCACAATTTTGCTCCTCAGTGTGGTTTTCACTATTCCCAGTGCTTTGTTTTGTTTGACCCCCAATTCAGCTTGTTGCAAAGTAATAGCTAAATCACAAAGCACATTAAAATGTAGACGGCAATTTGAACACTTTACATTTCCAAACTAACATGGCTAGAAGTGCTGTGGAGCTGAACCACAGCTTTACTGTTCACAGCTGAACATAATACCCAACAATTTAATACATGCAGAGAAATCCACCATCTGTAAAATCTGTTATGTATTTGTGTATGTCAGTTGTTACAGAAAATGAGTTAACAATTACCATGTCATTAATCCGTCCATGGTGTCCTGAGAAAGTCCTGACAATCTTCCTGGTTTCTATATCCAAAACACTAATAGTGAAGTCATCAAAGGCAATTCCCAGAATACCGCTGCCAAGAAACATCAACGCACATGATAGGGAATACTCAAGAGACAAAAAATAAAAACATCCTAATATTGCTCCAAGTATCTTTTATCCTAAAAATAACAAGTGTTACATTCCTTCAGTCTAACAAAATGTCTTGTCATCCTCTGTCTACTAGTCAGTTGTATTTCAAAGCACTAGAAATATAAATTCTAATATATTCTAATCGAGAATACTGGTTGCCTTTCTAGGTAAGTACGTTCACCATCCAATATACACATGAAGTAACTTCAGTTTCTTACCTGTCTCTGTGAAGCAGAATTCCACTCGGAGAAGAAGCAAGTTCAGTGGAATAAACCAGATCTTTCATTTTGAATTTCCAAAATTTAATTAATCCTTCACTTCCAGCTGTGATTACCAGCTGGTTCAATCCATCCACTGCTACCCCTCTAATGGCTCCTTCGTGTGCTGCAAATCAAGAGAAAAGAGTCTTATTCCAGAATTTAAACTTAGCATAGGAATCAGCTCAATGCCAAACACTATTCTGTTTATCTTTGCCTGACTACAGTGAATGATCAGCAAGCATATGACAATTTGAAAGTCATTTGACAGGATGCTCCAGCATTCTAAGTTTTTTTTATCTCTACAGAAACCAAACTGATTTCAAGTAAACACCTAGAATACAAGAAAGAAGTACAACTGAAGGTGAATGTTAGCTCTTATTTCTGCTTTCAGTTTGGGGAATGTTTTGTGATTGTGAGATTTGAGGGACTTCTTGAATCACTTAAGGAATGCCTCCAAGAGGATCTACCACTCCACACAAAATTTACAACCTCAGTTCAGGCACCAAGTCTGGGAGTTTTCCAGAGCCACTTCACACTGCAGTGCAACAACAAGACATAGCTTCTCTGGTTTTGGATCAATTTTATTTCTTAATCTATACCTGAAGCTACTGGCCAGTAAGCAAAATTAAAAAATTCATCGCACTATCAATCAATTATTTTATAAAGAGACCATTTCATGTTTGCTGAGCTGGATGCCTTTTAGAAATCTTGTAAGTTTTAAAGGCTCACCAGGACTCTTTCCTTGTTTCTACAACAAAAAATTCAGATCACAAGTGCCAAAAAAACATGCATGAGTGTACATGACATGAAATATATATCTGTGCAACTTTAAAAGGAAATGTCAGAGCATAGTCACATTACATCCTAAATTTGCAGATGGCTAATTAAAAATAAGACCATATGCAAAGAACTTGAGCTGCTTAGGACTTCAGTTTTCCATTCACGTGAAACATTCTTTCATTTCTAAGCAGGGGGCACAAAACAGATGGGAAAATTTATCTAAGAGACAGAACCCCATAAATCGAGACGCTAAGTACTGGAAATGTGACTATCTCAAAAAGAGTGGAGGCCAGAGCATCCCACTGCAGTGCTAGCCATTGTGGTAACTGATAATTTTGTGTTAAATAAAACCAAGGATATGCTAACATCAGAGCTGTTAAAATTATCACAGATCCTGTTCTTCAAGTTCAGGTTTCTGACTGCAAGACATGACAATGCAGCATAATTAGGAAAGCTGAAATACATCCTAAATTCAACTCAGAACCTACATCAAATTTTCATGATGATAGAACATCAGGTGACTGCTGTTCTGTTAAGCACCAGTATTGTGGAAGTTTAGGAGCTCTTACCTGTTTCTTTGCCGTAACGCCCTCTGTGAATGCCAGACTGCATGTTATACACATCTACCTGTCCAGTTGACATCCCAATTACAGCAAAGTTACCACACGAGGTAATGTCAACTGCCTTTCAAGGGAATAATTAAAAAAAAAAAAATCAACAAAACAAAGCACTTATGGAAAACATTCTTTAGGTGTCTGCCAATTAGCAAAGTTGTTAGAAGGTACACAGCATATTGGGAATGCAAAACACTAACATGTTCTTTGAGGAAACCCCCACGGAACAAACAAGTTACATCTCAAGAAAGCAGAGGAAGAAGCTCTTGAAATGAGCAAATAGTCAACATGTAATAAATATGCCAATGCATGGTTATGAAAGATATTGAATCTTGGCTT
The DNA here is from genome assembly GCA_008694505.1 of Cyanoderma ruficeps. Classification (NCBI taxonomy): domain Eukaryota; kingdom Metazoa; phylum Chordata; class Aves; order Passeriformes; family Timaliidae; genus Cyanoderma; species Cyanoderma ruficeps. The sequence goes on from VZDJ01000340.1 coordinate 117,417, forward strand.
AGTAGCGTCCATCAGAAGCCATAGGTAATAATATCAGCACTGTAAATTAAATAATAAAGATATCCACAAATTCAGTCCTTAAGACAAAGTGTAAGCATGTCAACTGCATGCCTCTTTCAATGTCCATGTTATCAATACTCTCCCAAATTTGGAGGAGGTTACACCAAACTTAAATAGGAATAAACAAAGAAGCAATGGTCTAGATGCCTTTGGAAAAATACAGTCCAAAGAATCTAGCAGTCAAAAGAAAACTGTGTATTTACAATTTAATTTATCTAACACCTAACTACTAAGCATAATGTCAAAAAACATGTATCATGAGACACAGGAGTTGCATGAAGCCCTAGCAAATGAGGTGTGCCACAGTAATTCCTCCTTTAAAAAGCTGGTAAACATCAGCAAACACTTGTATCCCTATCACTGTGCATTTGACACAGTGTCATTGTGTCCAGCTCAAGTTGTAAAGGATTTTTGAGGTAATATCTTTCTTGCAATTTGGAAATACAGTTCCCTGTACTGCCAAAAAAAGCACAGAGTCTTCAGCAATCTGCATTCTCAAAGTTAATCATCACAGGCATACAGACAACTCTACATCGCTGTAAAAAGACCAAAGGTAAACACCAACCACCTCTCTGAGCCAGAAAGTTAGTGCACTTAACCTGAATGCTTAGGGAAAAAGAAAAACTTTTCACAAGACCATAAGCATTACAAACCAGCTCACTGGACACACTGAGCCGGCAGAAAGCACTCTGCAAGTAACTAAAACACATCTAGACCGTGTTTTTTCATTTTAAGCACTATTTCTGTACCAACAGGAATCAAAAGCATACAGTGTGAACCTGAAGAAATCTTATCCTAAATAAACTTACCGTTGCATATATGTCAACAGGTTTGTGTTTGCTAAATTCTTCTGGCCTCAGTTTGTGAGCTCCCATGGAGGTTTTCTGATAGTTCCAGGTTGTACAGGTTATATACCCTTGATGGCAGGCAACAATACCATCCCAGTCACTCTGGTGAGCCACTTCTGCAAGGTAACACAGAGCCCTTTTAGAAACAGTAATTCTAAAGTCAAACTTAAGCTCTCCTGATATTTTAAAGTACCTTTAGACAGAACAGGTCAGTCTTGTTGCACACACAAAGGGCTACCACTCAGAAAAACTGCTGGGCAAACAGTTGTGCATATGTTGTGTAACTAAAATGTTCACAACAAATCCTCAAGCACTGTTTTGTATGTTATGCTTTGTGTCTTTGCATATTTTAGTCTCTGTAGTTTGAAATGCATATTTCAATGTGAATGTTCTAAATTAGTTTGCACGGTTTACATTACCAAATCTGTACATATTTCCAGCTGAACGTCTTTAACTTTTTCTTCAGCTGTTGAAGCAGCAGACGACACCAGATAGTCAGGTCTAAGAGCTAAATCTGCTTCACATAGCAAAATACTTATTTTGCATTTCCAGGAAAATTGTTTATCAAAAGCTCAGTATCCAAACTTTGTAGTCAAATATGATATATAGGGATGTAAATAATGAGCAAGTTTGATTTTTTTTTTTCTGGAAATTTAAAAAAATGAGAGCTTGAAACTGGGTATTTCTAGAAGTTCAAAGATTAAAACAAGATACAAACTGCTTCACTCAACCAAACAAAGAGAAAAAAGAAACAACTCTAAAATGTATATAAATAAATGGAGGTTTTATGTCTTCAAACACAGGCAGCTCTAATATTCATTTTAAGATTAAGTCATTTTAAATATAAATCCTAAAAATATACACAAATACTTGTAATGAGTGTTTACAGTGTGTATCACAGAAGTCAAACGGTTCCACAAAACTGTAAATCCAGATCTTTCAACATGGGAAACAATAAATCATCCTCAGAAGAGAAAATAGCTACACTTTTGACAAAACAGATTTCAAACTCTGAAGAGGAGTTCATTAATTTAAAGAAGCAAATTTTGATGAAGCAAAGATATTTGTAATTCTGCTTAAAGAAGACAGATTAATTATTTGCATACTGAATTACAAATGAACGGATTACTTGAAGGCTTTAAAAAGTGACTCATATAAGTATACTGAGGACTCAAAATCCACTGTAACTGTAACTGAGATTTTCTCAGCTGACAAAGATCTTCATCCTCCACCTAGCTGCTGGTTCTCCAGCCTGAAATAATATGTATATTTGTAGATTTTGGCTCCCGTGCAGGAGATTTTCAAGCCAAGAGCCAGATAAGAACATTTTAATATAAAATGCTCTTTTTGAAATATTGAAAGTTTACGAAGTCAAACACAATTTTAAACTGTCACTCAGTAGCTCATGAAAGGCCACAGAATAATCTAGATTCAGCATGTGCTTCCAAATCAATAGTGTTTTGAGAGTTAAAAAAATGAAATGAATACACAGAGATAAAGTATCCACATGTAGTCTGTAACCTATGTCAAAGACCACTTACCTGAAGCAAAGGATGTAATCGGTGGAAGTGCCATCGTATCCAGCTTAAGGCCTTTCTTTTTGGACTTCTTTTTATTAATTGAACCTTAAAAATAGACATTAACGGTCTCAGTCTTACTGTCAGAACTGAGAATAATGGTTTAAAAAGGCCTGTTAACAAAATGCGAAGTCCTTTGAAATTTGGAAGCATACGGCTTAAATGAAGACATCACTGTTCCCTAGGTTTGTAGAGCTAAGAACATTTAATAATTTCTGGAAAAATTCACGTAATGCTGAGCAAATCACCAGCCTTTTACATTCACAGCCATGAATTCACTACTCAATCTACTTGTTCCAAGATCTTGTGCTGAAATCCCGAGGCAGAGGTTTCTCCCATCACACCTAAAAACATGGTCCTAAGGACATGACTATATAAAGCAACAAACAGCACCTAGCCTTTTCAAAAACCAAAGAATCTTGAATTTCAAATTTATGTCCAAATTAATTTTTTGTGCATATTTCCAAACAGGTCCAAATACATATATAACAACATAGACAGATACTTAAAATGAAGAATTATTTTAGTTTTTCTGATCCTTGCTCTCCCAAATGAAAGTGTTCCTTAACCATGGCATGATATGCAAGATGTGTTTAAGTCAAACTCTAGACTAAATCAAAGGAATTCAAGACAAGAAATATGAACTGGCTAATAATTTCATCAATTGTACAAAACAGAAATAGGGTGAAAAGATGCAATTACCTATGCTGCAATGTCAGCTACTGTTTTACATATTTTTAATACAAAAATCATGCACAGTGTTTCCCACAGTGAAGTAACATACACATCAGAAATCACTTTTTAAAATTATAAACAAATTGGAGACTACAATCACTGCAGAAAGGACTGGGTTTGCAAAATAACTGAGGTGATTAGTTTTTATGGAACCACTGAAGTGAAAATAAGGTCTGTCTAATGTTCACATAAATGTTTTCGTGACTTCTTTTCACTTGTGTTTGTACTTTGACTAAAATACTTACCACGTCCTAAGCTTTTATTGAACTTTTCATGCACTGTTGAAAAAGATTGCAAAGTTCCATCTTGACCTAAGAAAGAATTAGCACAGAGCAGTGAAGAGCAAAAATCAACTTTATTCATAAGCTACTTGAGTAACAAAAGTAAAAAATAAGCAATAAGCAAATTAAAACATTGTAATAAGGCAGTCACTAAAAATTCTGCTCCAAGAATAAATACAGATACACTCTAAGTAACAGAACAAATGGAGCCTAATTTTCTGTGGACTATACCCCATTTCTACAACTCTGCCCCACACATGATCAGAATGACCCCTGTCCAGACATCTTTTCCATATTCAATTCCTCTGACTCTGCAATCTCCGTAACATTAATGAAATTTCATTAAGTTAATTTGAGGAGATGTTTCTTCTAAGGAAACCAGTAGCCCATGAAAGTCAAGCCTAATTCATTTCCGCTGCATGAAGTTTCACCACTGTTTCAGAAAGTGTAGAGAGTTAGTCTCTCTACACTGCAGATACATCAGATCTCAAAGGTTAAGACCCTTTTCATTGTAAAGGTTGCCTCTGTGTTCTCTCCATTGCAAAAGCAAATGTGAAGATTTGTTAAGCAACACTTGATTGATATTGTGGTTTGTCTGGTGTGAGCTGAAATATGAACAGTAACTCATTACATGAATGCAAGTCACTAGCTGGATGACCAACAAGCAAGAGATTTTAGTACAGGTAGTGTAATGTATTCAGAAGTAGCCCATATAGACAAATAATTACTTAAGACTAATTAGAGACTAAGTGGTGAATCTCTATGATCCCATCACCTAAGTGGTCTGGGGTAGAACATGCTGTGATCTAGCACTTCCCTTTCATAAGGGGTCTTTGTAAATATGCTAGTTTCTAAGGAAGGGTAGTCACTTATGCATTTTCATACTTTTAGATTAATATCTTCATAAAAAGCAACCTTGAAAATATATATTACAGATATAATTAAGCTGTAATAAATTACAAAGCTTGATCAAAGCTTTATAATCAAAGCCACAAAGCTTGATCAAACTAGTAGAAAAAGGAGGTACGAAAAATTAGTTACTAAATGCATTATGCTGCTTATTTTCCCCCTGCCACAACCAAATTTCTCGAGTTGTTACAGGTTTCAGTCTGATCAGCTAATACTTGCCCAGAAGATAATAAAACCATTTTTATTAATCAAATATATAAATATGAATGATAAGAGCAGCTCCTTTACTAATCTGCTTTCAAGTACTCTTCAGCTTACTAGCTGTTACGTTTGTTACCCTAGGGAAACATTAGTTTCCTACTAGAGAAGGACAACTTTGTTACAGTAATAAATTACACTGTTTATATTAACTACTTACTATGTTTCATAAATATATTATACAACGCCTGAAATATAATCTAGTGTATTAATAAAACAAAGACACTTAGCTCTGTATGTTTTATCACAGCAAGAAATCAGACTGAAAAAGAATGGAGATTCATACCTGCACTAAGAATTTGCTTTCCATTTTGCCCATGATATCTGATTTTTGTTGGCGGTGCGCTGTGTCCCATTCGGCTTCTCAATATGCGACCTGTACCACCAGGTCCATCAAAAATCCAAACCTGCACCCCAAAATAAGCAGAAAAACCAGGCTGATAAACACTGCCGTGCCAATTACTGCACCTCTTGTCAGCAGAACATGTCTGTCTGGGAGCTGGTGCAGCCAACTTCACACACTGGCTTTCACCCTTAACCCGAAAACTTTGGAAGTTTCCATCACATCACCTGATTTGTTTCCTGCTGTTCATTCTGCCCCTCCCCCAAAACCTAGTGGCATGAGAGAATATGCAGCACAAGGGACTTCTGTCAACAGCAACTGCTTGTGATCAAAAACATTATCAAAATGGATCAAGATTTAAGAGAATACTGGGATATAAAGAGTGGTTCTGGAAAAGTGGATCCAAAGCCTTGTTCTTCAAGGAGACTACAAAGCAGTAAATGAAGCAATGACAACACAGCAACAAATCTTTGAACCACAGTCTGCTACAGTCCAACTGAGACCAGCAACTTGAGTTTTGTTTTAGAGACCAGCAACCTGAGTATCGGTTTTAGAGAGCAGCAGCAGCAACTGTAACTCACCCGTAGAGCATTATCAGCACCATTAGTAATAAGAAGTGGCTCTCCAGGGACAAAGGTCATGCCAGCTATTGCTGTGGAATGGGCATCTTGCATCTGACAGAGCAGTTTCTTCTCTTCTAGATCCCACAAAGCAATGTGTCCAACTGGGCTACCTGCTGCCATTACTGGGTGTCCATCTAAAATTTCAAATGGTTTGCTTATTGACATTCAGCTCATCCCTACTGACTTGACACATCTTAAAACTGATGCTAGAAAAGTCTATAATCACAAGCAAAAAGAAATCTCAAGCTGATGCTAGAAATAATAGAGGTTTTAACAGAAGTATTGTAATGTGTCAATCAGAAAACAAACAAAACTCACTGATAACAAAAATAGGACTTTTTCATATCAGATGACAATAAAATCTCTAAATCCAGCAATCAGAGCTAGAGATTTTGCTTGAAAGCACAATAGATATTGGCACAAAAAGGCTCTCTTCCTACTTCCCACAAGTCTTTCCTCAGTTTTCTCCAGTGGCATTCTCCCTCAACAGGGTCTGCACTCAATCTATATTCTATTAAGATTTGCAAGATTATTCAAATGAGAGATTAGATTCATTATCAACAACTCTGTAGGCAGGATCAACATTAAAGTAACTACCTTTAATAATTAGGACATGTTTGTTAGAATGTAAGTTAAGATTCCCCCGTAACATTCATTCAGTATTCACCCAACTATTTATATTCTAACATTGTTTGGAGGGGAAAGATACTGCTGAGAAGTAGGTCTGGACACTAAAGCAAAATGTAATGATTACAATACCTCTGACAATTGTCTACTGTGTTAACTCTTGGCACACTGTAAACAAACTTTTCTTCTCAACTATACTTCCTGTGCACTAAAAACACAAGAAAATGCTATAAAACAGCTAGCCTGATGAAAATACATGATATCCCTTGCTGCTACTTTTTCTAGATTACCTTCAGCCTTTGAAAACTAAAGCTCTCAGCACAAATTTGATTCTGAAATGTTTTATTACAAACTAGTTTTCTCTGTTCCACTTAGCGTTAGTGCTTTCATACATGTTTTCACTAAAAACCACTAGGACTTACCTGTGCGAAAAGATATTGCTGTGATGGGACCCCAGTCCTGTTGGAATTTCATCAGAGTTTCATCATACTTAATATTATGTACAATAATATGACCAGATACAAGGCCGACAGCAACAACATCCACTGCTGGAGCCTGCAAGAAATGAAAAAATCTGTTTCCAGAAGCTGGGACTCCTTCAAAAAACAGATCACTTGAAGTGTCCAGCAGCTCTGGAAGACCATTAGACACCCTGCCACACTTCCCCACATTTCCCACTTTTATCCTGGACAACTGCTGTCCATTTTCACAGCCGTCACCAATGCTATGAACAAGTTTTAACTTACTTCTATAGCGAAAAAAAAAAAAAATTATAGCAAATAACATCACAAAATCTTTTACTGAATGAATAAAATCTACATTTTATCAAATTCCGAAGCAAAACAGATTTGGCAAAAAACTACCAGTGTAATGAAACTTCATGATACACATGCATCTTGAAAACTCTGTGAATTCATGACATCGTTCAGTGAAGACTATAGATGGGATTAACACAAAACAGGTAAGATGCTAAATGCAACAGAACCAGGAATAGAGGAAGAGCAGATAATAAACCTCCAGTCATGAGAGGGTTACTACAATTACCTGAGAGAATACACGCCATCTTTACTGCTCTAAGTTTAAACAATATTTTGCCTGCTGTTCTTGACCAGTTACATATGAAAACAAAAAATAACAAAAATATTTACTTGTTCAAGAGTTGTGACTGCTGAGCCCCATCCTGGAAATGAGTACAAGAGTTTGCTGTAAAACAAACATAAAGAATCCATAAATCAATTAACCCTTGTGGATTTTCCATGACACAATGGTTGCTTTATATGTACTTAAACAGAAAAGTACATCAGCTTTCTGTTCTTGTAAGTCAGATGAAAGGAAAAAAAAAAAA
>VZDJ01000340.1:125033-250119 GCA_008694505.1 Cyanoderma ruficeps
AAAGGAAAAAAAAAAAAAAAGCCTGTGATACTAAGAAGTAAGGTTAAAAATAAAACTTAAGGCTAAATTTTATTGAAAAGGCTATTGTTGTGCATTAATACCATGATTGTGACATAACTGCATGCCATGAACATATGAAGCAAAAGAAGCGATATCATGGCAAAGCTGACTTAGGAGAATGAAACACTGATTTATGCAAGCTGACTTAAAACATATTTGCAGTATGAACATTAACATGCAATGAAACTCACTGTACTTGTAACTTTCATGATTTAAAAAAGCAGCTGCTCATGGTAGGAATGAAATACTGACATCGTAAATGATGATCTACTGGGACGTGCTCAGAGACAACTGCATGTCTACACATCTCTTATCTAAGGCTCAAATGCTAGTAATTACCTCTAGTCCACCTGCCAGCACTTCTTTGGACTCACAACAACCAAAAAAGTCAAGCCTGGAAGATGGGACGCAGGAGGCCTGAACATGCTTTTATTGTTATTTCAACAGCTTTCATGGGAAAGCTATGTGATTCCAAGAAATTTAAAAAAAAAAAATTCCTGAACAACCTCTGACATTTTGCAAGGAGAGTAAACAACACGCAACCTGAAAGGCATCAGCATTCAGGGAGCAGCAGCATTCTTTATTCCTGGAGATACACCAACTGAAAACCTGTGCCAATAGTTAGTATCAAGTATGAAGAATCTTACTTTGATCTTATATTCCATAGCTGCAAGGTTCCTTGTTCACTCCCAAGGAGAATTTTATTCAGATAGGTGCTGGGATGCAAAAGTGCAGAAACTGAAAAAGTAGCTTTATCAAAATCTATTTGAAGATATTCTTCTGCAAAAACAATAAGAAACAGTGTTAATGTGGCTACACCAACAAATCTGCAGGCTTGTCATCCCTTCGGAAATGTAAAAGGAGGATAGATGTTTAACTCTTCAAACCCTACAACTGGTATTCCTTACATTAAAGGATTAACTAATGTGTTACAGAAGAGCCTAAACTTCATTACATTGTAACATCTGTTGGTTTGAAGGTGTATTTTTTCCCAGTAAGTCTACCCACTACAACAACACTGGCAATATGATAGTGATTTATATCTTTCTGAGGGATTCCTGCTCCTGCCTGTGCAAAACACCTCATCTGATTAGCATGTCTTTTGTTTGTTACAGCAATTCTAAATCTCTAAAGCCTGGTTAAAGACACGTTTGACAACCAGCATGCAGAGAATAACACTGGTCACGCCAATGAAAGCTTTCTAAAGAAAAATGTTTGGGGCACTGAAGCACAATTTCACAAAGCACTCCACAATGGCCTGAAAAGATGCTGACACAAACAAAAAGATTATTCATTAGAATTCAGTTGTACCCAGTCTGGTAAATATCAAAGAATTACAGGAATTCAGAAATAATGCCAAAGCTGCTCTATCACAGCCTTTACAAGAAAATGGAACACTAAAATGTAATTTTCATATAATCATTCTCTCTTTTACATCTACACAGAATCTTATTTGGCCTCTGCACATGGTATGGCATCCATTTGTGAAGCATTACTGCAGGATTAGGGCTTCAGATCACCAACTAAGTAGCACAATCATTTAAGAATTCTCTTTTTTAACAATAAACTACTTCTGAACATGTGCATTTAAAAAAAACCTTCTTAAATTACTGAATGTCTAACAGTGCTATCCTATATAGCAGCAACAAAAAAAAACCAACTCTCACCTTCTGACTGTATATTCCAAACAATAAGAACATTATCAACATCCACAGAGATGACATGATCACCAAAAGGCTGTAGAAGGTGTATCTTTGCCTTATGGCCTTCATAGGTATGAACCACCTATAATTTCAAAACAGAAATGCTTCCAATAAGCTGTTATGGTAGAATATCATGTTAACATAATACTAAAGGAAAGCTAACAGATGTCAGCAACAAGTTCAAATAAAATTCATGGACCAGCCACACAACTTGAAGTGTACGACATATAATTGATATTTAAAACTTTTTGGAAAAAACATGCTACCTAAGTATTTTTAATTATTTATTTTCAATTAATTTAGCTTATGTGAATTGATGATTTTAAAAAAATCTTTAAATAGCTACCTTATTACTGTAATTGATACGCAAAACACAGTTCAGCACTATAGAATTTGCTCTTACATTCTCCCAGTTTAAGCTTTTTACTCCTTATTCTACAGTTTGTTTCCCTAAAACCGAAGGATCAAACAGCTATGGAAATAGGCATTCGTAGCAAATTAACTGCCTTGATGCCACAAATACTATACAACTGCTTTGTGCTACTGAGTAACAAGTAAGTTAATACAAACCTCTTTGTTCCTGGCGAAAGCATGGAGAATGTTGTCGTATGAAGCAAATATCAACATGCGATCTGCTGCCAAACATGTGATGTCTTGTGGCAAAGTATTACCTGTTGATCAAATGAGAGAAGTTAAACAAGTTTCAGGCTCCTAGCAAGAGAGAAAGCTTCACAGTGTGTTTCTTTCTCATGGTGACCCACAAAGAAAGCCCTCTGGCTGAACATTACATTGAATTTTAGAGAAATGCACACATTTCAGAAGATTATTACTACAGAAATGTTACTACAGAACATTACACCAGTAACATTATAAGTAACATAAGATTGGTAGATCACAAGGTTGTTATTTTGAAAAACAATAAGTGAACTATCTCTATAAGTGAAGGTACACATTACATTTGTGAGGGCTGGAAACACAGATGATAAATCAAAGTCTCAGCATTAAGCAATACCTATTAGGTTAAGTTATTCTGCAGGCCTGGGAGTTAGTGACCCATTCCTGCATCTATCTCCTGATCACACTGAGAATTTAATGTTCTAAGAATACATCTCATTCCCTACCTCATGACTGGTTCAGGAAGAATATCTAATACTGGGATATTTACTTTACTAGCCCAAAAAGTAAAAGAGTCGAAGTTCCCAAATGGTAGAAAAATGGAAAAAAAAAAAACACCCAAAACTATAGGGAACAATACTCTCAATCCAAGGAAATATAAAAATGTAAATTACAACATTTTACACTTCTGCAGAGAAACACCAGGTCAAAAATCACTGTGGGAGTGCAGCTGTGATACAAACTACCATGGTCACATAGCAGCCTTTCCCACAAAAATGTTTTGTACTGTGAATTATTAGCAGACACAAAGAAAACTGCACCCTCTGCTGTACTGCAGCACAGGTTCAAAGAAGGAACTAAAATAAGAACATAAAAGAAGGTAGCACTCTCTGAGGTTTCATTTGTTTGAACATATCTTCCCACAGCACCAAGCCTGAGAGAGAGCTTACAACCAGGTTACAGACACCTGGTACTCCACAGGAGCTGTATGCAAGGCTGCTTAGGCTAAGACAGTTTTAGGCAGACGCAAATTAAAAAGTTCAGAGCATCAACCACATAACATCAACAAACCAACAGCACTGTAAAAAGAGAGACCGAGCATTCATTTTTTTCAATCACAATTTTGTATGCCAACTCTCAGCTTCTCAAAAAGTTTAGATGATTACATATGTAAGAAGATGTAGCCCGCTGTAGAACAGAATATGCAATGTTTTTATGATTTTGCAAGATGAAAACAAAGTTAATGTGTTTACAGCTTTAAAAAATGCATAGCTGATATTCTAAATCTAGTCCTGGCTGTGTGACATTTATTTTTAAGTTTACAGATGCTATGTTAATAAAAAATATTTTATATATGACATCTGTGTAAAAACTTTGTGGTACACAGAAGTAAAGCCCATACTCTTCAAGACAGAGTGCATCTCTCTGAATCTTCTAAGTGTCAAGTAAAACGGACCTTTGGAAATCAACTGGTTCAACATCCCATCAGCTCTTCACAAAGTTTATCACCAGTACTAGACTGGGTTAGCTGCAGCTGTGCCCAGCTGAGTCTTGAACACTTCTGAGGAAGTGTTGCTCAAGGTCAACACTGTACCAAGTTACCTCTTAGGGCCATTTTTCCTATCCTCCACTGTGATCCTCTCAAGCTGCAATCTGTGGGTGCTACCCCTCACTGCTCTGTCCAGCACTACCACCATCAGCACAAATCCAGCCCTGCCATCCAAGTGGTCTTCAGGCAACAGCCTGCCTCTAGGTCACCCTGTATCTTGCCCTTCTTAGCACTAAGCAGAGCCAATTACTCCAGTGTCTCTTTTCATACTGCTTACTGTAGGCCTGACACTGTCCTGCTTCTCAGCATGCCTCCTGCAGGAGAAAGGGGAGCTGTGGAAGGGACAGAACCATACTATCAGGGTGCTGCAGTCCAGGCATGGCCTCACCAGCAGGAGACGGTGCAGAAGAACAACTTTGCCTGATCTGCCGGATGCATTCCTAATGAGGCTCAATACACAGCCTGCCTTACTCACAAGTTGCCGTGTTGCTGGTCACCATTCAGCCTGGCACCAGCACAGCCTCAGCATCTTTCCAGTAGGGTGCTGAAGCCAGTCAGTTCCCAGCTTGCTCTGTCCCAGGTACAGCAGGGTTCTGCACTTGTCCTCACTGAACTCGGCAAGGGTCCTGTTGGCCCAGGCTTCAGTTTTGCAACAGCTCTCCTGGGTGTCAGCTACCCCTCCGAAAACAGCCTCTTCTGCAAGCTTATCCTAGGAGTGCACGTTGCCTCATCACCCAGGCTGCTGGTGATTGTGCTAAAGAACATGGGCCCTGCTGCTGACACCCAGAGTGCTTTGTCACCAAACGCCAAATAAATCAAAGGTCAAGCCATCAATTCGTATCTTTTGTATCCACCAGTACAACCAATTCCTAGCACTCCCTGAAGGTATCCCCATCTATTTTCTTCATGTAATTATTTTCCTCTTGTTAACAGTCCTCTAATAATCAAAAGAACAACAACAAAAAAGGGTTCTGAAATTAATTCAAGAAATTAATAACTGAGCTTTATTCACTGTGCAATCCTTATGGCTTAGAGGTGTTTTTAGAAGAACAAGATAGCAAGAACAGAAGGTTCTTCAAAAGAGATGTCTCTAAGAAAACTAAATTTCAGTTTCAACAGCAGTCTTATTTCCAAAGTGATATTTTAGATTCCTGAGGCCCCTTTTAATATATTTCAGTGTAAATATTAGCAAGTACAATTTATTTTCTTGTTTTTGAGTTCAAAATGAAGTGCAGATGTCAGACATGTTTAAAAAAACCCCAACAAAATAAAAAGAATGAACAATTTGTGAATACTTACTCACAGCAACAATACCAAGCTTCTTCACCTGCAATCAAAATGTTAAAAAGGCATTTTTAGTGATTGGTTGCAATGAATTTGGTATAAACAGAAATTAAAAATTCTAGGAATTAACCTAGATCAGGCAATGAATTTGATACCTCACAATCCAGAAAAATTATTCATCCTAGTTTAGAACACTGTCTACTGAAAAATACACAGACAGCAGGTCATGAGGAATGGGACAATGACAAAACACAACTACTCGTCAACAGTAAGTAGTGCTTCTTGATGTATTTTACCCTAATGCACAGGAAACTAAGGACATGCTAAGACACCCTGAAGAGCTTGGATACCTTAGTTTCCACGTCATCTGTGCTTCTACCTTGTTTTCACTACAACCACACAGTATTCCAATTTTATCTCTGTTCACAGAGAATTTGCTTAGGTTGCAAACATCTCCGCATCTCTGCCCAGTGATGATAGCAACTCTACTTCAAAGGCTGTGAAGAGGATTGAAAGGAGTGAACGCTAAAAGGCGCCACAGAAGCACAGGAAGATCCCTAATGTCTGCAGTCTGGTGTTCACTGTACTCAGCCCAATTCTGTGTACCGTTTCTTACATAGTGAAAGTGCTTTGACTGTGCCGAGGGAAGTCAGTCTGCCTCTTTTGAGGCATTCCAAACCCACCCACGCACGTTCCTCTCTAGCAACCTGCTCTAGGTGACCCTGCCTTGGCAGGGGGGTTGTTCTGGGTGATCTCCAGAGGCTCCTTCCAACCTTAAGGGGTTTATGATTCTACACTGCAAAAAACGAGTCCTTATCATAGGCTTTCATCTTGCTGAACTCAACTATGCCCATCCGTTTTCACACAGGAGTTTTAATAGGATCTGAATGCCTCTCAAACGTAGCCCTCAAAAGCTACCCAGAGCGGGTGAGCTTTGATTTATCTTGTAACGAAGGAAAAGCTTCAGCACCTGGGCGCTCCCGACGGATGGGCTGTGCCGCATCGGCTAGCGCTGCCCACATGGCTGAACAAGCCCATTCTCGGCCTGCTAGCCGGCAGCCTCCCTCTTTACCTTCTCCTTTCCTCCCGGGTCACTGCCGACTGCACAGGCGCGGCACCGGGGCGCCACAGCCCCGCACACGCTCCCGCACCATGACGGCGAGGGCGGACGGGGGGGAGGAGGAGGGAAGGAAGAGGCGGATCTCCCCGCACGGCCCCGGCCTCCCCGCGGCCGGTCGGAGCGGGAAGGAGGCCAGGAAAAAAGGAGCGGGGACCGGAAAGCCGCTTACTCACATTGTAGGTGTGGACGCTGCGCCCGACGGCGAGGGCCAGGTAGAATTCGCGGTGGCGGCCGTGATAGCGCAGAACGTGCGGGACGTGCCCGCTGAAGCGGCCGAGCACCCGGAACGCGGCGAAAAGCCCCGCGCCCTCCCGCGCCATCTCTCCGCACGTGTCCCCGTCCGCGTCAGCATCCGCCCCCCGGCCGCCCGCCCTCCCGCAGGAAGCGCCCGCCCTCCCGCTTCCGCCGCCCCGCCCCGCGCCCGCCCCCCGGTGCCGCTGATCCGCGGCCCGGCTGGCACGCCGCGCAGGGGCTGGATGGCGCAGCGGAGCTTTGGCCGCCAGCTCTGCCGCGAACACTCCACACAGCCGCGACTGCGCGGATATTTTCCTTTTATTCTTCGTTTTTGTATCCCCGTTTATTCTTCATTTCGTTATCCCCTTTGCCCGCGCAAAGCACCAGGTCCGGTTGCGCGTGGCCCTGCCGCGGAGGCGGCAGCAGAGCGCGAGGTGAGCCCACCTCCGATGGCGCATCCCACGGGATGCCCGCGTTGGGAGCCTCTGAACTTCCCCCGAGGTGTCTGTTTTGAGGTTTTTTGTGGTGGTGGTAGTGTTGGTTTTGTATGTGGATTTGGGGTTTTTTTAATAAATTATGGATATTAAAAAAAAAACCAAAACACCTCTCAGGCTGACTCCGTTGCTATGACTGCACGGCGGACAATGCAAGTGAAGTCCGGCGGAGGAGGCAAAATGAAAATCCGCGCCACCCCCAGGCCACCTATCCCAAGTTGTTGTAGCTTCTCCACACCGCCATCAGCTCCCGGGCTTTGCTCTTGTCGCACGGGGCCGGGCTTGACATCCCGGCGGCGCTCCCGGCGCTGTCTCCGGGGCTGTTCCGCTGCGCTATCCCAGTACCTCCATGTGGCGCGCAGAAGCCGGGGCAGTGGTGCTTCAGGACGAACCGGGTGACGCGCCACAGCTCCGGCCGCTCCCCACATCCCCGTACCCGCTCCAGGAGGCATTCCAGCAGCCGTCCCGCTCTCTCCGCCTGCCTGGAGTCCTGCGAGTAGACGGCCGGTCATGGCCCTTAACTGCTTTTCCCTTCAGCACCTCTCCGCGCATCCTTCAAGAGAGGCTGCCCATCCACCACCTCCCGCTCCTCATCCTTACCCCCTTCTCCCCGCTTTCTTGTCCTGCCTTCCCTTCTCCCTCATTTTCCTACCCTTCCTCTGTTCTCCCCTCCTCCTCCTTTTCCCCCATNCGGACTGGTACTTGCCCGCCGGCTCGAGGGGTGCGTCCTCGCAGGTGTGAAAATCGAGTCGTAGCTCCTGGAGGGAAACAACAGGGGATGGTGGTTAAAGGCACGTCCCACGGGGTAGCCTTCGCCGGCTGCCAGCCAGCCTCGGGCACCCCGTTATGGACATCCCTCCTGCCTCGGCGCCCCGCGCTGCCCCGTTGGCCACGCAGGGTGGGGGCGGCTGCGGGATTCGGCGGGCGGCCGTGCGGGGCAGCCGCCGCCGGGCTGCGCTGGGCGGCTCCGGGCTGTGATGCCCGAGACAGCGGCAGGGCTGCCTTCCCCGAAAAACGCTGCCTGGTCTTTGCGCTAAGGGCCGGCTGCACGTATGAACCCTCCGCGTAGCTTCTAAACCATTTATCACCTTTGCAACCGTGACACCATCTTCAGCGTCGGTGAGGCATTATACAAGCGACTTTCAGTCCTACGGGTCTGCAAGGCGCTGGGAAGGGTCGGGTAGAGCTTTGGCAGCGGCCGCCCGGGCTCCTGCTCTCCGTCCCTTCCAGTCCCAGCTTCAGCGAAGCACATTTTAGGAAGGTCGCCGGAGGAGAGCTGGACATAACTTCAAGGTCCTGTTTCACAGGTACCGGTTTACTAAACTAGCCAACTCCCGGCTTGCTAACCGAGATTTTCAGAAAGTAGCTGCCGGCGGTCAAGAGTAAAAACGTGAAGGCAGTGCCGTCCCGGCAGTTTCCCTTCGATGCCACCAGAGAAAGCACCAACCTCTTGTGTAAAGGTTTTGTCTGCATCAAAAACGTTTAGTAGATCCTCTTGTATCTTGCCGTGGTTACAGAGGCTGAAATTGTAGGTGGATCCCCACGGTAAGAAGGTGATCTGAAGAAAGATGCTGAAGCTACAAAGGACTGTGTAAGAAAAAGCCAAAGGTTAATTATCCTGCACCGCTAAGTGACCCGACCAGGCACAGGAGACAGCTGAAGAGAGGGATGCCCGTGCTTCAGAAGCACTAGAGAAACTGGTTGGTTACCGTTGTAATTATCCATGATGTCTTTACACGTTGTTTTTCTCCTCCCGGGCTTCAGATCATTGCTGCCTTCATATATGTACCTGTACGCCTACGGAAATAAAGGTTTCCAATTCCATAACCGGGGCTCATTTGGACGTGTCTTGCATCTCTTTCCAGAACTGTAAATAATTATTACTCAGCCTTGAAGTTGTGTCACTGATTCGAAAATAAAACTGGGATAACGAATACTAATCAAAGGCATCGTCCAAACCCCAACCAAAACCACAGAAAACACAAAAGCCTTGCAACAGACAATCTTACTTGAAACAAGTGTGAGCAGCCCTCCCCACAATCACGTGGGGTACAACTTCAGCGGGAACTGTTGCAATAAAACCCGATTTTCTCTTAAAAAACTGGCGCCTGCAGAGGGTCTGCCCGGGGGTGGGCGTGCATACCCTCCACACTGAGGTTGCAGGGACATCTCCAGTGCAACATTTTAGCACGCTAGCGCAAAAGCGACTCGAGCATAGTGTTCGTTTCTCCATCCCCGTCTACAGTTGCGGGTTTTTTCTTTCGAAGGTGAACATTTAATCTTACAAACCCCTTTCCCCGGGAGAGCCCCTTCGCTTGCTTAGGCTGCGGGTAGTGCCTGCGCGGCCGTGGGGACAGCCTAGCTCACAGGGCAGTCGGCTGCACTGGGCACTGGGTGTCGGCATGCTCAGGACGACAGAAGACAGGCTGCCCTGGGCACAGGGTATCGGTATGAGGGGCACTTTGGGGGTCCGTCTGCCCCAGGCTCTGGTGACCAGGGTGCCCGGGGTGCCGGGCCGAAAGGAGGCATGGCCCCGCTCCATCCCTCACCCCCGGGAGCCTTTCTCCGGCCGGCACCGACGCCTCTGCCGCGTTCGGCACCAGCAGTTCTCTGGTCCGGCTGAAGTGTTGCACGGAAAGTGCCCCGGGAGCCTCTGCGGGAGCCTCGGCCGGGGGCGTGCTCGTTTTCGGGGAACGCTCCCTGCGGCGTGAGTCATGAGGGAAACCCTGGAAGGCTGCCGCGGGACAACGCGCCTCTCTGGCCCGCTGAGCTGGGGACCAGACAGAGCAACTTAGTCATCAGTGGGTGCCTGTTCGCTTGAGTGGGTTGCCGCCCTGCTGTCCTCTTGGATCTCTCCCTTTTCTCTGTTTCTTCTCGCCCTGCATCTCGCAGCCCAGCCAGGAGCTGCCTGTCGCTCCGCCAGGGGATCCCGAGCCGGGAGCTGCCTCACATGCTCCCAGGCTCTGTTTCCTGTGTCCCCGTGAATGTGTGCATGTGTCTGGTTTTGCCTGTGAGCGTGTGTATACATCTAATTCTAGCCATAACTGACGTTTCAAAATAGATGCCTTAATAGCCATTGCACTAATGGAGACGCATCTGCAAACCATCTGCAAAGCTGCATCCGAGCTCGGGTGGCCCGCGAGGGCACTTGAGAGGGTGCTTACCTGCATTGCTCTCACAGTGTTGCCAAACAAATTCCAGTTTCCTAAAGGATGTCTTGTTCTCATATTCTAGAAAGGGTTTTCTTAGCTTGCAAAGTCATGTGCTTTAGTTTTTCTCCAAAGATTTTTGTTTGAAGTTGCTAATGGGCTTCGTGGAAGTTAAGTTGATAAAAATATGTCTTAATCTTAAAATATATCTTAAATAGTTTTGTGTTTCTCTGCACAATTGGAAGTGCACCATTGCACAAAGGTCACCTTAAGTGAGTTTTATTGTACACCAAAGAACCAGCATCATAACCAATGAAAAGCCTATTTGTGTCATGAATTCAATGTAATACTAATTTAAAGTCCAGGAACATGTTATTTTTTACTTTTTATTGTTCATTTGTCTTTACTGAGCAGCACGCAACCCCCGGTGAATAGCTAAATAAAGGTGTTTATTTGCCCCTACCAAACAAGACATAGTAAACTTGTGTGTAGATAAAGGGAACAATTATGTCTTATTCAATTAAACATTTTCCATCACTGGTAGTATGCAGATGCATTTATTTCTGAAGCTGTGTCTCCAAAGATAGAACAAAGTTGCAAAAGACACTGGCAATATACTCAGATTTGCAAATGAAAAAAATGTGATTTTAAAGGGAGCAGAAATACATGTGTCTGTAAAAGACAATTTGGCATTGAAAACATGCTCGTAAGTAAGTTTAAATGAAAGTTTATTAGGAAAGGGGAATTAGCTTCTTCTTTAACCATTTTTTCTTTTTTTTGTGTGTGGAAAATTTCTATAAATAAAGAAATAATTTATCTCAAAAACTTTGCTAATCTCTTTGCATGCAGCAGTAACCTCCAAAATGTCAAATTATGATGAATATGTGTTCAAGTTTGTTTTCTATTTTAAATTCTTCAGAGAGAAAACTTCAATTACTGACATATGTACCAGAGAGGCAGGGGGCAAAAGAGGACTTTAGAAAAATCTATTCATTTTTATGACTATAACAATTCAAACCTTTTACTTACTTCAACCAAGAGTGCTGCAGCCTCACTTCTGACAGCAGTTTTTGGCCAGAGCAATTGGCCAAATTCAAGGGATTTGGGAGCAGTTTCCATTAAGAAAAGTAAGTGACAAGAGGCATTCTTCTGATGGATCTTTATACCTACAATACACCTACTTTCCTCCTTAATCCCTGTTTCCTGGTTGAATTGAAGACCTCACATTTGTGGTGGTGCTTGAGCAATACGAAGATGGGATTGAGAAACAACTGTTGCTGTTTTGCTGGTGGAGATGGTATCTGTGAGTGGGACTGCTGCAAACACTCATCAGGAGAAGAAGGAGAAGAAGAAAGACTACATGAAGTCATTGAGTTTGATAGACATTTCTAATCAATATTATTGTATTTATGGTATAATAATTTATTACTTTGGCTTGTATTTGCTGAGCCAGTTACATCTTGGTACATGTAGCTGGAAGGCAAACCTTATGTTTCTTTTCCTTTTTGTAAACATAAGTAATTAATTCTTTCCTAAAACCTCTCACCACTACAGAAATGCCATTATATCCAGGATGCTTAACATATTTATACTTTGGATATATAAGATTTGCAAAATTTTAAAATTCAGCACCCAACCAGCTTATCAAGAAATGCCCTGCCTTTTGCAGCTTGGGGGTGTGAATGCCACCATCAAGAAACCTCAGCAAACATGAAAATTATGTCAGAGATAACTTTTATGCACAGATCATGAGGACAAAAGCTCAGTGGCCTCACATTTTTTCATATGTTTTTGTTAAAAGAATTTTATTTCAGAAAATGATGCAAATCTTTTTCCTCTGAAGCATAGTAATTTCCAACACAATGGAAATACAAAGTGATGCCCACATTTTTTTTCCACATTCCTATACTAAGCTTGGAACCTGCTCCTGGTTACAGTCACACAAGACTGGCTGGCTGTCCCTTAGGAGCTTACCTTCTTGAACACAAGCAGCAGGTAGATGCTGGTGATGACCTCCACGTGCCACTTGGAAAAGGTGCGTATATCCCCATCAGGAGACCCTGGGGGTAGCTGGTGGCTGGCAATGAATGAAACAGCACTAAGAGGGTCTAGTAGCTCTCGCTTTTTGTACTCCTCGGCTTCCATGTGAGATCAAAAGACATGATGGCAAAACACAGGAGTATGTCCACATTCCTGGATAAAAACCTAACCATTTTAATCTAATATGGTCATGGTACATGATGGTATTTATTTGGGTAGCAGCTGTCTAGACCTCAGCACATCTGTAGGGCTTGGGCATGTGAATCCTGAGGTGAACACAGAATATTTTTCTCACAATCCTCCTCATGCTAGTGGCTTCTACATCACCACATAAAACCCCCCTAAGTTTGAACATCCAAGTTATCTAAGTCCCACAACATCAACTGCTGACACACACTCTCTTGTGAATCTTCATAACCACGTTTTTCTCAGTACTATTTGTTTCTAGCGTTACCTTCCTGTCTCTTTAGGAAATTGAGCACCCATCCAGAACAGACGTTTCAGCACTGGAGTCAGACCGATGGCCACCTTGTTCTGTCCATGCTCTTCGCTGAGATCCTTTCCAACCAAGCTGACCAATCATGACAGTGGGGAGAGGTTATTCTATCTGCAGATCAGTTGCTAGAAGGCATAGAATGCACATTACCAAGAGATGTGACAGTGATTCATTGCCAGAAGGAGCCTTCAAAGACTCATCACTCTTGTGGTTAATATTAGGGCCCTTGAGAGATTGCAGTCTGTGAGTTAAACAGAATTGTCTCTGCTGTCCTACCCACTGCAGTTCCCTGTTCTCTTGTCATCTTCATTTCTTCTGTCCAAGCATCTTCTGCTGCCACATCTCCAGTGTCAGCCTCTCAGTCTTTTACCTTTCTATTCTTATCCAGTGCGAGTAATTTTCCAAGTCCATTATTAAATACTTATTTTTAAACTTTTATCTTTCTCAGGCAGAAAAGAGTTTACCTGCCTTCAAACTCCTCTTTTGTTTTTTCCACTCCTCATCTTTTGAAATCCCATGATAAGTTTTTGAAAAAAATATTAGCTGCATCTATTCTGGTTCACAAATCCTGAAGTATCAGAATTGTAACCATGTCATGGTTCCAGGTATTTTTGGCTCATCTGAGTTAAGGCTGTTGAGATATTTTAATCTTGTGTGATCGTAACTTATTAACATGTTTAACCTTCTTTGAATTGTGCCTTGCATTTCCTGAGGTAATGAATAGGCATTACAATAATGCTGCCATTATTTTTATCCTTTTTTTCAGTAGTACTCCAATAAAACTCAATACAAAAGCATTCTTCTCTCTCAAATTTAATCTACTTACACTGAAACTTATTGTTCTATGATTTGAAATGTAGTATTTAAGGAGAAATTGAAAGGAGCATATGGAAGTTCTTTGATCATGTCCACTGTGTAAAATCTGAACAAAAGGAAGCCGTCACTTCAGACTTTAAACAACTCTCAACACACTGCTGAAATATAATGAACTTTGCATTAGAATTTGGTATCCACTGACCGTCATTGCAACTGGATGTGCCTGAATGTATAAGAAACACTTTTTGAACTACTAAAGCAGGGTGAGGAAGGTCAACACAATAATTTTTCCTTCAGATCCTTCCTTTGAAGCCACCACATTTAACAAGAGAGGTCAAAAATTTTCCAGCTAGAAAAGATGAGGAAAAACCAGTTTCCTACATTTGAAATATTTCCCCAAATATATGGGGTTTGTCTCATCCAAGAATTATTTCAGTGGAAATCCAGTTGAACTATTGATGTGTTTTGTCAAGGGAGATACCCTGAGGCACTTGCTCAACAAGGTGAATCAAAAAGTCTGAATTCTTGAGAAAGTCAATCTCCATGTTATTGAAAGGAGTGAAACTGAAAGGACATCCTTAACTTGATCAACCACAGGATCCACAGCTTCTGGAGAAGTGGAAGAATAATATATATTTACAACTGGAGATGTCAATTGCTTAATAATATTTCATTTTTCTGATAAGAAACTGATAATTTTTAAAAATCAACCAATAGCCTGTTCCTTCTCTGCTTGCTCTTCTAAGCACTTTGTTGCTTACTTTGACTGGGAGTAATGATGACTTTATAAAATGCTTCTGAATATTTCAGTTGCACACGGTTTAACAGGAATATAATTAGACTAATGCTGCTATGACTTTATCAATGTAATGAAAGGGTAGTGAAAAGCAAAAGATAAATTTGTATTTTTTTCCTCACAGATGTTAGTAAAACAAGTATATTATTTAACTGTCATATGTCTGAATGAAAGTATTAGATTTAAATCAAATGTTACCAATACTGAGATAACACATTCACTAAGGAGAGCAACCTAACCTTAATATTACAAACAACTTGCTACCAAACAGCTTCTTTCTAATTTCTAATTTCTAATTTCTCTTCTAATTTCTTCTTCAATTTCTAATTGAAGCACGGTGTTGACAAACTTGTGCCTTTGTGTTGTTTCAGTAAAAATTTGAAGTGACAATACTAGATAATACTAGAAAGTTTAGATAAAAATGGGGTTAAGGTGTGGTATTTCAAGGGTCGCAGAAACAATCAGAATCAAGCTTCTTCAAAATCACTAGATCCATTTCACCTCATCCAACTAAAATATGCTTCATAATTTGTTAAAGGAATATGGCAGTTAGCTGTGTTTTCTCTCTCTCTACTTTCAAAAAGAGCAATATGCCAGAAATCTTCTGCATGTAAATAATGCTGAATTATATTTTGCCAAGAAAGTCAGCCGAGTAAGACATAGATGTAGTGCAGCCCCAGGGAAAGCAAAAGGAAATTCCTGGTAACTGGAACAAAGAGGATGTCCAACTCTCACTGTACTCCTGATTTAAAGTATATTCACTCAGAAGTGCAGTTCTCAATGCTGGTGCTCATCTGTTGCATATCCCAGCAACAGTCACTTGCTACAGGAAGCCCTCTACAGATATGTCTTTTTTAATAGCATGCTAAATAATTATAGCATCAAAGAATGGCTTGACTTGGGGGAGACCTTAAAGATCATCTTGTTTCAAACTCCCTGTCATGGACAGACACCTTCCACCAGACCAGGATGCTCCAAGCCCCATCCAGTTTGGCTTTGAACACTTCCAGGGATGGGGCATCCACAAGTCCTCTGGGCAACCTGTGTCAGGGCCTCACCACTGTCACAGTAATGAATTTGCTCCTAATATACCTAGCTTCTTTCAGTTTGAATCCATTCCCCCTTGAACCGTCACTCTATGCTCTTGTAAAATGTCCCTCTCCGTCCTTCTTGTGAAGTCCCTTCAGGGACTGGAAGGCCACAATTAGGTCACCTCAGAGACTTCTCTTCTCCAGGCTGAACAATCCCCATTTTCTCAGCTTTTCCTCATAGCAGAGGTGCTCCATCCCTCTGATCGCCTTGGTGTCCCTCCTCTGGACTCTCTCCATGTCCCTGCAGTGCTGGGACCCCAGGGCTGGAGGCAGCTCTGCAGGTGGGCTCTCACCAGAGCGGGGCAGAGGGGCAGAATCCCCTCCCTCCCCTGCTGCCCACGGGGCTTTGGATGCAGCCCAGGACACCCTTGGCTTTCTGGGCTTGGAGTGCCCATGGCTGGCTCATGTCCAGCTCTCAGCCCCAGCACCCCCAAGTCCTTCTGGGCAGGGCTGCTCTGGGTCTGTTCATCCCCAGCCTGGGCTGGCACTGGGGGCTGCCCCGGCCCAGGTGCAGCACCAGCACTTGGCCTTGTTAAACCTCATGAGATTGGCATGGGCCACTGCTAGCATTTTTTCTGGATGGCATCCTGTCCTTCAGGAGTGTCAGTTGCACTGTTCAGCTTGGTGTCATCTGCAGATTTGCTGTATGCACTCAATCCTTTAATCTGTGCCATTAATTAACATATTAAATAGCACCAGTCCCAAAAAGGGCCTTTAAGGGACCCATCTCATACTCTTGGATTTGCATCATTACAAATGACCCACAGTCTCAAAACAAGGGAAGGGGAAGGCTACAGCCCAGGAAAGCTACAGCGCATGGCAGCATTCTACACCTCACTGCTTTGATCAACCGTATTTGTCAGCCTGAGATAGTTGTAGGAATATCTGCACTGAAAGCACTGCAGTTCACTCTTTGTTATTGCATTTGTGGCTTCCTTGCTTGCCAGCCCAACAGCAGAGACAGGCAGGCTGCCTGTCCTGCACATGCAGAAAAAAGCAGCCTGTCCAAAGGAGCTGCCACTTTTGGAGGGGAGGCAGCAGCTCCTTTGGCATTACTTCTGGTGGCACTGGAGCTTGGGAATAGAGATTTTGTATTCTGCCAGAGCTGGCCTCCATCCTACTGGTAATTTTTTCACTAGCTGACCTGATGTGTGCTTCAAGATAAAACTCCAAAAGCCACTGGGGTATCCCATTGGGTAAGGTAACCTGTAGAATAAATGAGGCTAACAAAACTGGAATTCAAGTAAAATGTGCATATCTATTTCACCTTATTCACATATTATACTATGACTGTTCTGAGTTTCATGTCCTTTTCAAGCCCTGGGTATGCACCATATCCCTGTATAGTCCCTGCAGGCAGGCCCTGACCTACATCCTGTCCCCCAACCTGGCTGGAGGCAACCACCTGCTCTCTCAGCCCTGCTCCCACTCCTGCTTGCTCTCTCCAGAAGTCTGCTTCTAGATAACTCAAATGCTGCCCAGTTTTCTCTCTCTAACTTTCCTCTTGCATGTTCATGCCTAGCATATCTACTAGCAGTAGCAAGTCTGGGTAAAGGGCAGAAAGTAGGGAGTGATGTGTCTTTTGCATGTATTCTCAGCAGGAAGCACCAGTCTAGACCTGCTGCTGGTGTTGGTTGGTTGCAGCCATAGTTTGGCTGGAGCAAAACATTTTCCACAAGATCTGTGTGATGAGGAAATGTAGCATGTAGTAGAGGCATCAACACAGAGTATGAACCCAAGAGAAGTTTAATTTAGCAGAAGATTGAGCTCAGGGAATGAAGAGCTCAGTTCTGTGCAAAGTCTTGATAGTTGTAAGGTGGACATGTCTGACATTCAAAGTGAAGTAAATGGGGTGGAGAGGAAAATGAGACTTTGGATTTAGATCTGTGCTTAAGCAGTGCTAGGGAGGATGTTCTCCAGAGAGGCAGAAACCTTATCCCTGGGACCCACGTGAAGGAAACAGCAGGAGCCACGTGCCAGTGTGGTGCTGACTGGCTGCACACAGCCTGACAGGTGGCCACATAACAAAAACATACCAATGAGTAAACCTACATCCTCTGATGTCATAGCAAGACACTCAAAAAATTAACAGAAGAGGGGGAGGTCATAGGGAGAGGAAATGAAAATCATGGGGATTTTTAATGTGTTCTTCTCCCTGGCACAGGAGATGTGGGATGCTTTATTGAGAATTGTCCTTGGACAGTAAGGTCATGACATGCAGGGGATTAAAACCCAAATATTTGTTCAGCTGCAGCTGCTCTGTATCCACTCAAAGTCAGTAGTGACTTAGAGGAAAGCGGGAGCCAGTCCCTGCTGCAAATGGAAGTGGGGTCTAGTAGGGTAAACTGAGCATGGAGACACTGTTCTCACAGCCTAGATGACCAGGTGCAAATGAGGCTGTGACTGGGAAATGTCTTCTTACTCACTCAAGTGTGTCTCTCTTTAATATCTCTTGATGAAAATTCTAAGCAGCTGGTGGTAACGCGCTTTTGGCATTATGACTGTTTGTATGTTGGAAACTAATGTCTTAACCATGCTTTTGAGGACTATTGCACAAAGAATTTAAAAGCCCCCTGGCACTAAATTTTATGTAAAACCATATATTTCAGTGGATTATGCATTGAGAGGTTGTTAATCCATTTTCTGGCTTTTTGTGTCTTGATTCATTGAGCATTATGCAGTGTGATAGAAATAAAAGCTGTTGCTTTCAGCATTGTTTTAAGATGGCCACACTGGTTTTCTAATTGTGGCAAGAAGAGAGAAAACCAGCAGAGCCATGATTTGTGAAACAGAGACCCTGCTGCCTGAGACTCCACATTAAGCACGTTCTTCACATATGGTGTGCCAGTTTTCAGTGTATGCCACACAAGCATTCACAAACAAACAGCTTGATTAGAGATTGACTGAGAACAGGTCTTTCACTTTTTCCATTCAAAATACAATTTTGGGTGGTTTTATTTGGTTTTGTTTGTTGTGGTTTTTTGGTGGGTTTTTTTTTGGTGAAAGAACCTGGTAAAAATGAAAAATAAAAAAGGAAAAATAAATTTTAAAAAAATGAAAGAAAGATCATAGAAATCTAAATTAAATTCACAATGGTCCTGTTGTACTCTATATGCATACGTATGGCTCAAAATAGAGAGCTACTGAAAAAATTGGCAGAAATATTTGTGAAAATAGTCTTTGGAAAGATTAATGCTAAGTTTAGCATCATGTTATACAGGGTGAAATAGCTGAAATTAATAAATGGAAGTACAGCACATAAATTTAATAAAATTACTTAAAAGCAAGAGAAATTAGAAATGTTAACAAATATTGTTCAGAAAATAACATATTTTGCTGGGAAGAATAGATTGCAGAGTGTAAACATAAGTACCCAATGATATATATAATTTTGAGAAAAAACCCAAACAACTAGGACAAATAAGGGAGTTTAGATGTAGCAACCTTTTCAGATAAATATGTCTTTCAAAAGGTTAAAATTTCTTTGAAAGATAAACCATCATTATCTGTGAATATTTTCTAATTTCTCAGTTTACTAGTTTTTATCTTTGTACTGGAGCTGAACAGTATATAGAATCATCACAGAATCATGGAATGGCCTGGGTTAGAAAAGACCCTAAAGATCATTTAGCTACCCCACTGCTGTGGGCAGGGGCACATTTCTCTAATCCAGGTTGCTCAAAGCTCCATCTAATTCCTCTTTAGATGAAAATATTTAGATTTTCATTGCTAAGAAATGTTTAAAGCATATTTTTTGCATATTGAAATTCAACGCTTGTCATTCATATAATAACAATTACCTGAATGTTAAGAGTTGTTTCTCTTAGGAGAAGAAACACAGGTGGCATGAAAGATTTACTCGTTTTTTGCAGTTCTAGCTAGTTCCAAGGAATGCATGTGCAATATCTTTTTCCTGAGGCTATGAAAAGGTGATGTGGAATGAAGGAAAGAAATGCTTGTGCCAGTGCTCTTATTGCATAATGGGGTCAGAGTATAAGCCTAGTTTCCATTTGTTTCAGAACTTTCTTTTTTTCTCTTGAATCTCAGAGAAAGGTGCTCAACCGGATCTTCTGGTTTTGCACTAAAACCCAGATCTGTGATAGAAATTACTATATACTATTTGGAATTTCATAGAATTATAGAATCACTTTGGTTGAAAAAGACCCTTAAGAACATCGAATCCAACCATAATAATATCTAGTCCACCACTACACCATGTCTCTATGTGCCATATCTACTTATCTTTTAAATACCTCTGGGAATGGTGATTGTCCCACCTCCCTGGGCAGCCTGTTCCAATGCCTGATGACCCTTTCCATGAAGAAGTTTTCCCTCATCTCCAATTTAAACCTCTCCTTGTGTAACTTGAGATAATTTCCTCTCATCCTGTCACTTGTTAACTGGGAAAAGAGTCTGACCCCATCTGAATACAGGTTTTCACTCCAGGCTTATCTCTATTGAGCATATTTTTCTCCCTTTCCCCCTTCAAATCTCATTTAGAGCTGTTGCAATGAACCTGTTTAACTGCAACAGTCCTTTTTCCACTTTGAGACAGGTGTACTCCCATCTGCTGCCACCAGGTCTAGTGTAATGTAGCCCAACCCATGGCAAAAACCCCGGAAATTGTGCTTGTGGCACCAGTAATGGATACAGACATTGATCTGCTGGGTCTTCATGTGCCTTTTCTCATCATTTCCTCTAACTGGAAAGACAGAGGGGAATAGTGCTTGCACTCCTGATCCCTTAATCAGTCATTCCCAGTCAAGTCCTGAAACCTCTCCTGATTGCCCTTGGACTTCTTATTGTAACTTTGTCACTGCCTGCACAGAAAATCGATAGTGGCTAATAATCCAAGGGCTGTGCCTGTTTACAGTGGTTAAAAATCTCCTTTGGTCTCTTGAAAGGACTCTCTAAGAGGCTATACCTTTCTGACAGAGCAAGTATTTGTTTTGGTTTTGGCAACTGCTTTGTCAAATCTCATAGAACTTGACAAAACCACTTTAAGTGTATGCAGATTATTTTTAGACACGGAACACAAAAAGTAGAAAATTACACTATTTTTTGTGTATAACTGACCGCAAAAATGCTTTAGATAAACTGGATAGGATGAAGAAATACTTTCCAGGACATTTTTCATTACTTTGATTGTAGAAATAAATGCAGTCAACAGAAAGTAAAATTTCTCAACCTTCCCAGGACTTTTAACTTTGAAGAAAAAAGTGTCTGCCTGAGAAACTGCTGGCCTGAATGCATCTATTTGGGGCAGAAAGAACACAGAGAAAACTTTCATTCCATTCTTACATTGGAACAGACATACAAATATGTCATGCCAGAACGCTAGAAATAAACAAGAAGTTTAAAAAGTCTAGACATTGCCTTTTACTCCTTTCCATTTATGGTTGCTTTTATGATAAATGAGATTATGGGTATCATAACTCTTGCACCTGAAGAAGACAGCTCACCTGTGAGTTTGGGAAGTCCATGACAAAATGTTGCTTCAAACAGTTTTTCAAAGTAATTGAGATGAGAAGTTGGAACTTCCTGCATCCAATAATGGTCATATTCTGCATCCTGTGTGTCAGGTTAACAGTTTCTGAAGAAGGCTTGTATTTTCTTTCTTGTAAGGATCAAATCTAATGGAGAATTAATCTACTTCAGTGAAGAGGGCTTAATTACATTTTTACAGATAACTCCAGATAAGGTTTTCAGGACATTTTTACTTTGTGGTTGCACAGAAGAAGAAAGAAAACATTCACAGTGCCATACATAAAGAAATCACACAGTATTTCACAGCCCAGCCACTGAATCACTCAAGAAATATGTTCAGCTCCACTTGCTAACACCACACAACAAATACGTCAGTCTAGATAAGGCATTGCAAAAGAAAGAATATAATTCCTAAGGTGTCATTTGTTAGGAACACAAATAAAACCAACTCCTAATGAGTCTGGATTCTAATACTCAGATTATAGATATTCCAAAACTTATTGCGGAGAAATTGGGAAAAAACCCTACAAAGCAAGCCATTTGAACTCCATTATTTTTTAGGAGCGGGAACTAAATGGCTTCTAAAATAACTGATTACAAAATAGCTCACATTGACTGTCCAAAAGAGGAAGGTACCCAATAATTTCTTCAAAAAGTTGCTTTCAACATAAGGAACATAGACAATTAATTGAAAAGGTTCTGCATTTCGCTATTTTCCTTTTTATCTTTAGTTCTATGTGAATTTGCCATACCTTCCCAACTATGAAAGAGCATATCCCATACATGGGCTAAAGCTATGGATGTTTAGTATAGTCTCTCTTAAGTAAGAATTGAAAGAATGACATGGCTGGCAAATGCTCTGTTCCAATCTGAATAATAAGTATTCTATTTTAGCATCAGAATAAAGCTAATTCCTTATCCAGTGGAAATCAACAGAAGTAGTAGCATAAGAAAGTCTAAACAAGGTGTTCCCACTCCCTCATAACTGATTTCTTGTTTTCTAGGCTCATCATGCTAATTTTTAGCCATGTTTGACTAATCTTCTGAGCACTACATTACTATATGCAGCATATACGGATGCTTATGTACCCTGTGAGGAGGGAATGGCTCAGATAGATGGAGCTTTACTACAGGGTGGCTTGGAAGGTAGAATTAGAGGGAAGGACACCATAGGTGTCCTTGATAGAACTACCCTACCTGGAAGCAGTGTTGGATGAAAACTTCCATAAACAGCTGGAAACTTCAAATTTGCAGGCTCTGGTCCTCATGGGAGAATTGAACTGTCATAACACCCTCTGGAAGACACTTGCCTGTGCCATGTCTAATGTATACCCATGCAACACTTCAGAGAGAGAAGTTCTGGGAGATACAGTTCTCCATTATTTAACCACAGGCAAACTTCTGTACCACAATTTTAGCAAGAAACAGAAATGTCATACAAGCTTGAGCCACACAGTCTCAGATATTCTATTCTATTTGTCCTGGGTTGACGGTGCCTTCTATCCCAATTATCCCAATCGTGTAGCTTTGTCCTTCCTGTTTGTTATGTCTACCAGCTGCCCCCCGCCCCACCTCGGTGGGCTAGCTGGCTTCTGGCTTTTTGGCTAATGCTTGCTGCTGCTAGCCTCTGGCTGCTTCCGTTTTTCCCCCTCTTCTTTTTTCCCTCTCCCTCTCTCCCCCCTCCCCCTCCCCCGAAGATCACTGGACCAGCTCCAGACCTGACCTGGGAACATCTGGGAATCTCCGAAGCCCGCAAGAGAAGCTTTGCGCCCTCCCTGCACAGCAACTGCCTGAGTACTGTTCCTTTTCCCTTGTGTTGGGGAGTGTTTGTTTTTCTTTTGTCTATTGGTCAATAAACAGGTTTTTCCCACTTTTCCTCCGAGGAATTCCTTCCCAAACCCTGGGCTGGGGAAGGGGTGGTGGAGGTTTGTTTTCTAGGGGGCTCCTTTTGGAGGTTCTCCCCCTATTCTGTCCTAAACCAGGACACTATTCTATTCTATTCTATTCNCTGGAGGAGGACAAAGAAGAGAGAAGACAGTCTACCCCACAAGCCTCTGAGGTCATTATTAATGACATGTTAAGAAAAGATGAGAAACAAAATGGAAATCACAAACTTATTAGCAGAGATCTTCCAGTAAATATCGTCTTATGTTCCTCCCCAAGGAGATCACCAGTGGAGAATCCTGTTTCCTGGTTGGGAGGGGGGCGACCATGTTTGTGGGGAACAGAGGAAATCCATGG
The DNA here is from genome assembly GCA_008694505.1 of Cyanoderma ruficeps. NCBI lineage: Eukaryota > Metazoa > Chordata > Aves > Passeriformes > Timaliidae > Cyanoderma > Cyanoderma ruficeps. Next base: position 148,209 of record VZDJ01000340.1, read on the forward strand.
ACAGGCCAAGAGCCAGAGCCATATATAACACAGCATCAACATGAAATATTTGTAAATCTCTGACTAAACCAATGTGATCTTCATCATTAAAAAAAATATTTGATGGCTCATGATATTCTCCCTCTGTAAATATTTATCCTATTAGAAGAGTGATTTTCAGGGAAATTCCTTGAGGCTGCTGGGGACTGCTATCCCATTCTGAGAAAGTCTTTCATTCATTACTGAACCCTGGTAGAGAATAAAAGATTTACCCAGAAAAAAACCTTTTGTCAAGGAAGATTTTAATGTAGGAGCTGAGATAGAATCTTTTTGGCTTGGGAGAGCCAATAGTGAGTAAAGACAGTACTGTGGTAGTCTTCCCTCTTTTGATGGTGATACTTACAGAGAGAACTCTGCCTGGGTCTCTCAGAAGACGGTGATTATCATAACTAAGGGCAAGTATAAAGGAATAAGACTACTTAAAAAAATTAAATCACAGTGGGTAGGGTTCCAATTAAATTACAACTGGCAGGGATTATGACAGGCAAATGGAGCTGTTTTAAAAATATATTAGCAGTTAGTGAATGACGGAAGGAAACAGCTGATAATTCAGAAGGCAATATAATACATTTTTGTTCATCAAAATACATAGAACTAGAACAGCTGTCAAAAGATGGTAATTGACACCCTTCCTCAAGACATAATCATATATATATATGATTATACACTATTTCTGATAGAGGGCCTGTCAGCATGTGCTTGACCACACCAAGCTATGAAAATAACATGACTGTTCTAAACAAGTTTCTGAAGTGCTTCTATTCAAACAATATTTTCTCATATCTGTGCTATACCATATCTTAAGATCATTGATCAATATCTTTCCTACCTGGTGGAAAGAGAACGCAACACTTAGCTTTTTGCATTTGTTTTCTTTACTCTTGAGAGATGCTATCTTCCTTCAGAGTACTCGTATTTGAACTCGTATTGAACCAAAATTTGTTCAAACTACTTTTAAAGGTCAGACTTCTCATAATTCATAGTCAACATTTCTTTTTCAAGAGAAACTAAACTCAGCTTTGCAGCTGAGAGATTATGAGTCTTGTTGAAAATGACACTGTAAATTACAAATCGCATTAGGAGGTTTGTTTTTTCTTTTTCCTTTTCTTAAACCGGTGAGTCATGTTCAGTTTCAATGGCACTTTTTGCTTTAATCCTAGTAACAGAAAGTTAAACTGTGGCTAGATGTTTAATTTACAGGGTTTTAAAACTAGTATTAATCACTTTCCTCCCCCCCAGTGCCAAGGATGCTAGAGGAGAGCTGTTACAATTCCTTAAGGGGGAAAAATAATTTGGGGGTTTCACAAATTTCATAAACATTTTTCTCTTTGCTTGAGAAATAATCCAGATCTTACCCATCTGAATCTTGGTTTACTTTATGTTTTGTTTTGTTTTGCTCTGAAGCATGTCCAGAGAAGGGAACAGAGCTGGAGAAGGGGCTGGAGCACAAGGCTGATGAGAAGCAGCTAAGGGAGCTGGGGGTATTTATCCTGCAGAAAAGGAGGCTCAGGGGGGGTCCTTATTTCCCTCAACAGCTCTCTGAGAGGAGTCGTAACCAGTTGGGAATTGGCATCTTCTCACAAAGAACAAGAAATAGGAAAGGGGAAATGGCCTCAAGTTGCACCAGGGGAGGTTTAGATTGGCTATTAGGAAAAATTTCTCCCCTGAAAGGGTTGTCAAGCACTGGAACAGGCTGCCCAAGGAAGTGCTAGAATCACCATCAATGGAATTATTAAAAAAGCTGTAGATGCGATACTCAGGGACACAGTTTAGTAGTGGGCTTGACACTGTTAGGTTAATAGTGGGACTCAGTGATCCTAGAGGTCTTTTCCAAACTAAATCGTTCTTTGATTTTCAAAACAGGTTCCTGATTTGGTATTTTCATATTCAAACTTAAAACAAATCCATCATTAAAATGGAAGTTTAAGAAGAATTGTCAAGACACGCTTATAAATGTCCTCAAGCAGTCTGTTTAGTATAGCGAGACCCAAAAAGTAGGAGTGAGTGAAGTAGAATGTTCAAGAGAAATTCTGTGTCAAGATGATGTTCTATGATGCTGACATGCTTTCTCTAAGTTATGATTATACACTTTTAAATTCTTGTATATAACATGCCTAGGGAATGGATTGAATTTATATGGACAGATCTGAATTTCTTACTCCCAAGGGGTGTCTTGCTTCTTACTTGGATTGGTCTTTTTGTGTTCCCTTGTGCCTGTTGCTGCTTTGAGAATTCATTCGGTGTAGCAGAGAAATCCCGCATTTCAGGAAGGGGCTTCCTGGGTTGTACACCCTTCAGAGCATAGGGCCTGCAAATGTTTGTGCTTCATGGTGGCAAAGTCCTGGGATTCCTGGATAATTGGAGAGAGTGGGTGGCCTGGTCCTGACTCAGCAGAACCATGTATGTGCCAGACTGAGGAAGACAGAGAGGGCAAATTCCAGTAATGAGAAGAGCTTCAGAAAAGTTGTGGAGGTGAAAGCACAGCAATGAGACATGCAGAAACAACCCCACTACATCCATCATGAGCTAAACGATGGTCTTGTCAAAAAACTCACTACCAGGGTTCCACATTTGATGAGTGGCAGCAAGGAGGCCAAGACTAAATTAATCTCTGCTTTTGCCCAGCATAGGACTGAAACAGACCTAGGACAACAGAAAATCAAAATCGAGGCCCATAATGATGCAGCTATTCTATTATCCTGTCTCAAGGAAGTAATACTTTGGAAAAGAGTACTAGAAGCAAGTTGTGTAGAAAAAGGATGCTGCCTAGGCTTAGTAGCACAGTTTCTGACACCAGTGGTTCAAGGATTTCCTCAGCTGAAGGCAGCTTTCCATCAGTGACATTCAGTGGCTCTCCATGGATGTACCCAGCATGAGCTGGTCTAAACTTTGCCTTATTTCATTCAAATATTTTGTTTCCATGTCTCCTGTGGTGATTTCTGCCACAGCTTGATGATGAGTTCCGTAGGAAAATGCTTCCGTTGGCTGGTTTAAATCTCATGTCTAAGAGTTTCATGTGCCTTTTGCCTTAATTATATAATATGAGTGCATATTCATTCCGTAATCATTCCATTTCCTGTCAATTGGAAATTTTACTGATCCCCATCCCCAACTATGTCTTGCTGGTAAGAGAGCTGCTAAGTGTCCTGTTGCAGAGATTCCACTCTCTTTCCTTTTCTGATTTGTCTTTTTTTTTTTTTTTTTTTTATGAGAGAATCAGAACTGGACTTCTTTTTTATAAAGAAATATGTGAATCTACACAATTGCAGAATCATCTTTGTTTTCAGCTCTTTTCCAATTCATGTAACTGTAGGAATAACATTGCAGCCACAACAGCAAAGAAAGCTATAGATTAAAACCACATGTTCTGTTGAAAGGCATTATCCATAAATATTTCCGTCTTAATGGATTACAGTATTTTATTTACTTTTTTTTGCATATGGAATTAATGGCCCTAACACTATGACCCAAACAATTGTACCTAACCGAGAAAACACAGGTAGCGCAGTTTCTTCACATATTAATTCACATTATGTTCATTCACATCTTCTTAAAACTGTGTTTCATTTGTCACTATTGAATGCCATTGCAGCACTCTGTCACTCCATACTGTGCAAATTTTACAATAAGTCTAGCTTGCTCTGAAAAATGTCTATTATTTTATATACTTTTTGCAAAAGTTGTCATCTCACTGTTCAACTCTCTTCTGTGTCACATATGAGAGGGTCAACATTAATTCTTGAGAGAATTTGCTGACAATGTCCTTTCACAGTAAAACATCACAACTTATTCCTACCATTTATTTCTCAGCATTTAGCTGGTTGTTAGTCAACCCTACCCTCTCATGACAATTTAGTTTCTTTAAGAGACTTTCAGAGGAGACCTTGTAAAAAGCTTTTTGTAATTCTGACTGTGGTGTATGACTGACTCACCTTACACATCTGATTGCTTCGAAGTAAATTAGCAATGTTTGTGATGCACAGCCTCCCACAAAACCAGTGCTCTTTCTTCCTGAGTATGATGTCTGTCTCTGCTGTCTGCAGACTCTCTCTTTTATTGCTGTAGTTGTACATTTATCCAGCATTGCAATCAGATAGTGGTAGTTAGATTTCTGGTCCACTCCTAGACGTACACTGAGAATCTGGGGCCACACTTGGCACCAGCCAGTCCTTCTCTGCCAGGGAATATTTAACCAGAAGTTCCACACCTCTGCTGCCATCTCAGCTATTTCATGTCTTGTACTATTCAAGCTCAATCTGAAGGATTTTTGCTGTTCAATCTCTCATTCAAAGCAGTTTTCTGAGAAAAACAAGGTTTTATTCTCAGCCAACTCTTCTGACTTTTCATATGCCAAAAATGGAGCAATGCAATACTTCACAGCTATAGGTATTTTACTAGAGCATTCCTTTACTTTTTTTTTGTCTGTTAACTCCAGAGCTCCCTTGGCATGGTGTCAGCTTTCAGAAGAAACGAAAATATACTCATTATTTTGTTTTTATGTCTTTAGGTAGTTATTCTCTTTGCATGCCCTATAGTGGTTTTATGTCTAATATCTTAAAAATTCATTGGTGTCTCTACATTTCATTTGTGCTTGACTCTGTATGAAAAATGCCTTTTCCTACAACTGGATAACCATCATTCTGCTGTGGAACCCAGTTGCTTTTTCTGTATGTGTGTGCGTCTGTTATCTTTATAGTCCTCATTCATCTGTCATAAACATTTACTTGGTTTAGTAAATAACATGTCCACAATGCTTGCAAATTATTTATAATTTGACCTACTATTCTGCAGCTCTTTCTAACAAGTTTCGTTATTTTTATGTTGATCAGTGTACCCACACCCAGCCCATTTAAATAAAATATTAATTCATCAGGGGTTTTCTTCCCCTTCTATAAGAATACTGCTCTTGAGCAAGTTCTACAGGTGTCTGAGGCTTATGGATTGAGCCAGGTGGCTTGGATTTTCTACAGCTAATCCAATATTGTTTTTCTTCTTGCCAGTTCAAGGACAAGTTGATTCAAGACGTAACAACTTACAGTGTCTAAAATTTCAGTCCACACCTCATAATCCAATGTGATATTTTCATTGTTAATTAGGTGGCATGGCAACAACTGGAGTATCCCATTGCTAGAGTATTTTTTCAAAAATACGAAACTCCATGAGAAGTAAATCATTATTTATGTGGCCTGATATATACTTTCTGCTTTGTCTACAACCAAATCTGTTAGCTTTTTTTTCAGTGAATCAGTGCACAGATTTAGAAGAGGATATAGGAAAAACTAGAATTTCAGAAACTCTGAGTAAGAAGTGGAGTCATCATGAAACCATTAAGAGAGGTCTCAGACTGCTCAGAGCTGGCAGACTGTGCACATTCTTGGAGCAGTTACTCTTCATTGTATTAAGAAACACACTAGAGAAAGGTATTTCATACTGATAATAGCAAATCCCAGTGGATTAAAATCCTATGCCTGAACAGGAAAGGACTAACATCAGGACAGTTGTACTGCCCACTCAACTATGACAGAAGAACATGTTAAGAAAGAGCAGAGAGGCTGCTGATAAAAGTGTAAAAAAGCAAAAAGATAAAAAGCCTATGTAAAGTAGAATAATGCAGGCAAACGAATTTTTATGCTGGTTAAACCATGCGAAAACATTTTTTAAAACTGAAGTATTCTTAAGCTTCAGTAACACTGTGCTTAAAAGTCCAAAACAAACCAAAGAACTACTTGGCACTCTAGTATATTTTTCAGATTTCGAGCACTTCAACACTTGGCAGCTATTGCCATTTAAATCAAATAGGAAGGAAATGAGTACTTTCAAAAAGAGCACTTCTGAAATGAGTACTTCATGAGGAGAACCACACTGCAGTGGGTATGACTGTGTATTTCCAAGCAGCTATGATTACATTGCTGCTTACATGGGTATTTGATGTGAAAGTCTCCAAGTTATTGGCAATGAAAGCCAGGAAGTCAACCTCATGCACAGCTGTGGGACTCCATGCAGACTTCTAGGAACCTTCTAGAAACAGCACTGCAATGTCACCTTTTGAGATTGCTACTAGGATAGGCACAATGCAAGACTCAGACTGTTGCAGATTGTTTTTGACCCAGCAGCCATAGTATAGCCATATTTGAGCAATAGGAAATGATGAGAGGGTCCCCTTCAAGTCTTGGATAATTTATTTCCACTTATGTGAACTGATCATTCACTTTATTATGTCTTCTTTATCGTTGACTTCTTTTGCTAAAATCACAGAAAATTGGAGGAGACCTTAAAGATCATCTGGTCCCAACTACCCTGCTGTGGGAAGAGACATCTTCCACTAGACCAGGTTGGCCAGACCTCTGTCCAGCCTGGCCTTGAGCACTTCCAGGGCTGCATCCACAGCTTCCCTGGACAATCTGTGCCAGTGCCTCACCACTGTCACAAAAAAAGGTCACCTTAATATGTAATCTACTCTCTTTCAGTCTGAATCCATTCCCCCTTGAACCGTCACTCTATGCTCTTGTAAAAAGTCCCTCTCCGTCCTTCTTGTGAAGTCCCTTCAGGGACTGGAAGGCCACAATTAGGTCACCTCAAAGACTTCCCTTCTCCAGGCTGAACAATCCCCATTTTCTCAGCTTTTCCTCATAGCAGAGGTGCTCCATCCCTCTGATCACCTTGGTGTCCCTCCTCTGGACTCTCTCCAACAGCTCCATGTCCCTCCAGTGCTGGGACTCCAGGGCTGGAGGCAGCTCTGCAGGTAGGCTCTCACCAGAGCGGGGCAGAGGGGCAGAATCCCCTCCCTCCCCTGCTGCCCATGGGGCTTTGGATGCAGCCCAGGACACCCTTGGCTTTCTGGGCTGTATCTGATTGATAGAGTGACATTCATTGCAATGTAGTAAAGATCTGTGTAAAGATAGTAATCCATCATCACTGAAAGAGGGAATATTATAGTATTGTTAATATTTCCTACTGTAACATTCTGCAAGTGTGTTTGCTGGCCACAAAAGACCATCTTTGATCACAGGCGTTAACATTATTTTCTCCTGAGGGCCTAGTGGTATTTGAAGTCTAATTTGGAATAATGGTTATAGTTGGAAACACTTTTCAAAGAGAGGCAAAGTGAGGCAAAGTTTAATATATGCTTTGAAGCAAGAGCAGTTGGAGTTTGAAGCCTGTTTGATGACAGGATCAAGAAGTTTAAAGTCTTGATTCTCTTGCTTTGTGGGGTTTTTCTCTTGAACACCCAAAATGAACATGGATATTTCTGATCATTTGCTAATAGTACCTAGAGAGTTGATTTACAATTGTCTGGATTAGCAGACCAAAATTAATGTAGCTAATTGAGAAGTAGATAAACAGGGGTCCAAATTTCAAGAGGAGAAAGTGACATAACCCATTTTCCAAGTCAATCATCAACATCATGGCTACATGGTTTGTGTGGAAAATAAACAGCAAGAGTTCTTATGGTATAAACTGTAGGAACAGATGACACAAATTTCATATCACAGAGAGTAACAAAAAAGTTAGAGAGAGTAACAGAAAAGTTATTGTAATGTATGTCATGCAGTCTGGAAAAGAGCAAGTCAGACAGAGGACAGAGAGCATGTTTTCCGAAACTGAGCAGGAGGAAGCAACACATCCTATCCTGTGCAAGCCTGAACAATATTTCATTTGCATTATCTTTAAAAATTTAGCCAGGACTACAAACATAAAATTAAACTTTAATATTTTCATTACTGATTTCACAACAGTTTCTGAAAGTCGTCACTAATTGAAATACACTGGCTAACATAAGTACCTTGATTTTACTCAGGACCTAGTAGGGCATGTCTGCCTGATTAATCTTGAATGGGAGAAAGTCAGTTTCATAGAACTTCCATATGAAAATCTGTGGAAATATGTTGAAAGAAGCTGGAAAAATTTTCACTTCAGACAGAAACAAATTACCTAAGAGATTCACTGGACATCTTAAAATTATATTGGTAAAAAAACAACCAAACAAGAAAGCCACAGACAAAAACAATGAAAAAAAGACAAGCACACAAACATCTAAAGACATTTCTTGCAAGAGTGTTTATAGTGAACTGATCAAGAAATTATTTTGGAGGAAGCTCTGTGAAAAATAATATGTCAAACTGGGATTAGTTCTGTAAGCTGTGATTCCTCTCCCCATGCTGATTAACACCTGGTAGAGTACAAGGAAGTGCAAATTAGGGTCTTCAAGATCACTTAAGACATGTTCATGCAATATAACCCACATGCAACTGGGATGCAGTGTCACAATGACAAATTCAGGAAATGAAATAGTAGAGTAGAAACAAGTATTGATAGACTTTCATTGTTTTGCAGAAAGGCTATGAGACAGTCCTACTAAAAATAAGGAAAAAGGTCTGTTAACATTTTTGTGTTGTGCATGTGAAAGTTCTTAATTCTTTGAGTCATAGAACCAGAGAATGGTTTGGTGTCTATAGCGTCTATAGCTATTGAGTAATTTCAAAATGTGATAAACTTTTTGTGCAACACAATTGGTCTCTCATTTTGATGTTTTAGAATAATTATTATTAGGACACATATATGATTAGATCTATTCTTCTTTAGGAAGACAGTGAGAAGAAACATGGTTTGGGCATTCATTCCTCAATGCTTTAAAGGCAATCTCTCCATGATTTTATAAACAATATAGTCCTGTGACAACAAACCTGTACCCATAGTGACAGTTTTTGGTAGTTTATCTTCTTTGTGACCTGGTGGCCCAGAACACTTAAGCTTTCTTTGTTACATGACAAAGTTATTTTTTACACAGAGAACAGACCTTCTCCTTTCTTGATTGTTCTTTCTTAGAATATTTATATACAGAGAAGATTCGATGGTATCTTTTTGCTCTTAAATGAGCTGCTATTACAAATCCTGTCTAGCAGTACCCCTGTAAGTCTATTTGAGATGCATTTATTTAAGTCTGTAAAAAAATTCATTTTTCATGATGGGGGAAGTTGTAGAGATCTGGGACAGGAGAAAAAACTTTGGCTAATTAAATTGGGAGAGAAAGCATTAGCCTGCAAGCATATTTCTGTAAGGAAAAATAATTGGTATAAAGTTGATAGTGATGAAGTGAGTGCTAAGACTTGGCAGGGGCTTGGAATGAGATGAGCTTTAAGGTCCCTTCCAATCCAAACCATCCTATGCTCCTATGATTTTATAATATATTGCTGATGTCTCCGGCTGTGGGACAGAAAGTGTTAAGGAGACCAATAGAAAGTGTGAGTGGGATTTTTAGCCATGTTAGCATAAGGCAATGGCTGGTTATCTACAGAAAGCCATCAGAGAAACAGGACAAGGATCTGATTGGGACTAAAAGGCATTGGGAGAAGAAAGCAGGTCTGTGAGTTCTCAGTGCACAGACAGGAGATGAGTTTGTGCTTACAGGTGAGATACAGTTCAAAATGAGAAGAGAACATCAGATGAATTTCTGCAGGGAAGGAAGCATATTGTCTTCCAAAAAAAATTGCATGTTACCATGGACAAGTTAAGCACTTACTAAGGTATCTTTGTGTATCATTGATTTTTCTGTTGACATGCTGCCTGGAAATGAAAATTGAAGTTAACACAAAAAAGTATTTGTGTCATTTACAGCAAAAAGGGTTCTTGAAATTTCCCATAAGTGTCATTTCTGCGTAGCAGATTATGAATGTCCTGACTCATATTTAGCTAGTATATAGTGTGTGTAATATTTAGGAAGTCTTTTTCATTACAGTGACCCTTACATAAATACTCAATTATCTAGCTATTCCAATTTGATGATATATTCTTGCCAACTAAATATCTTCAATGCAGTTTTTACTGGTAGTGCTACCCTTCAGAACAATGTATGTAATTTTCTTTCTTGGATTGCCTTCCTTTGAATTCTCCCCAGTTTAACTATTTTTCATGCATTTTACACGTGCATTTTACATGTGCATTTTACATTTTTACAGGGTATCATAATCTTCTCAATAGTGCCCAGGACATGGTGCATTGGGCAAAAATTAAATCATGGTATTTAATCTGAACACACAGACCCCACTTCTCTTCTCAGGGTTGCCCAGAAAGATTGTGGCATCTGCATTCACAGAGGTATTCAAAACCCTACTGGACATGACCACTGGCAACCTGCTCTGGGTGACCACCCTGCTGGATTGGGGAATTGGATTGTACGATATCAAGAAGTAACTTTCAGCCAAAACCATTTTGTGAATCCGTGAGATTCCATTTGAAACCCTGGAACCATGTTATAATATACTGACTTCACACATACCACCACGTCCTTAGTATTTCACAAGAGTGAACAGCTTCTAGAGACATATGTTATAATGTTGGGAAAGCTGTGTCTGTGGCTTTTACCCATATCTTTGGGTAGTTACCTTTGACTTTTTTACTTCATATCTGGGAGATCTGGAAGAGATAACTGATAGTTCAAGTCCCACTAGCATCTAAGCTACTTGGTTATCATTAGATGTGTGGTAATCTTTGTTCAGGTCATCTACCAGAGGTTTTGCTTTTGGAACCTTGGGCATACCTACCTCTTTACTCCTTACTTTTAGTTAACACCTTGTAAGTTTTAATTGGTATTTATCAGCTCTGAGAGTTTTTCTGCTTGGTTTCTTCAGAGAAAGGCATACCTTGTTGCTTCTTAGGAATGTGAATATGGATATGTCTTCTCCCCTATTCTTATTTTCTTCTTTACAGTCTTTTAGCATTTACCACCCTGCAGGAACTGACTCATTGCTGGATATCTTTTGGTGAACAAGAGTTCACAGACAGTGTATATTTTAGGGTTTCTTCATCCCCTCAAATTTATTTTTCCTCAAGCAGCTTTTGAAAGTTGAGTTCTTGCCATTCCTATGTCTTACTCTAGATATGAGACTTTATTTTATGACTAGTGGTTTGGGGGTGGTATTTTGGCAGGGGGCAGGGGGGAGGGCAGAGGGGGTTGTGTGGGTTGAGTCTATTTGTTTATTTTTCTAAAGTAATGACAAATGGATAACATATTTTTCCATTAATTCTATTTACTGTTCCACTTACCCTAAGACAATTTTTTTGCTGTACCTCATGAGCATAATGCAAGTTTCTCAGCATGGGGCTACCTGAACACTGGGCCATGTGGCCCAGAGACTGCAAAACTGCTATCCCTGTCTAAATCCTGACCAGCCTGGTGTATTTTGCAAGTTAGCTGAACTGCACGGCATCCAGAGGTGCCTTTTACTTCAACCTTTCTCTGAGTCTGTGCTTTCAAGCTGTTCTCTGTATTGTGAGCATCACTCCAACAGGGGAAGCCAAGTCTTAAAATTCCAGGATCTGCCTATTCAATTAAAAACACCCCAGCAAATACTGTGGAAATTAAAAAATAACAACAAAATTTCACAGATATTATCTACAATGTCTGCTACTTGTAAATAGAAACTAAAATTCTATGTCTGTTTTATCAGATAATACCAAGAAAATAATTTTTTTTAGACACTTCTACTTTCTGTGTTTGATTTGCTCAGCAAATACCAGAATATTTAATAAAACTCTGAGTTTTGACTTCTTAGCTCATTTCAGTAGAAAAGTAATCATAGTATATCCAGTAGTATATCAATCACCCTTCGTTTTGATTCAGATTTTGTCTGGTCTTCATATTAAATAAGTTTTCCAGGAGCTCTTTGGCTCAGGATTTTGTGTTTAAATCTCCTTAAATGAGCACTAACAGCTATAAAAATTAAGCCTGCAAAAAAAGTTGTCTTTCAGTAAGAAACAAATATAAGCTGTTTGTAAGACATAAGCCTAATGCTTCAGATTAATTTGTAAACTCTGCAAATTTTAAACAGTATTCACATGTTGATAATTCTAGCACAAAATATTTTAACAAATGTTCCTTTAAAGACATTTCTGGAAGTTTGTAATATTTAAAATCATGGCTAAACATAAAGCTCAATTTCTCTTTATTGCAGCAGAAATCAGGACTGACACTGGAACATAAGGTGCTGTCTAGCACAGCTGATACATGAAATGGGACATAGGGAGAATTTAAATGTTGAATCAAGATTTTTAAAGAGAAAACACCTGGCACTTTTACCCTGGAGATACTTCAGCTCTGTTAGACTCTCACCTTAAGAGAAAACTCTTCACAAATGCTGGGAGTGGTGAACTCTGTGCAGGTCTCCCTGCTGTCCCAGGCTTGGACACGCTTGGCAACTGCAGGCTGAACTTACACCTAACTCACATCCTGATGCACAGAAGATGTTCCCTGGTTAGGGTACCTATATCAAACTTGACACACACTAAGAGTCTCAGCTCCTTGCAGGTCATAGATGGGATGGCAAGTTTTTAAAGCTGGAAGTACGATAATGGGAAATTCTTTCCTCTTTTTCCATTTTCTTATAAGATGCTTACTATTGTTAACTAAAATGGGTCTGGGTAACAAGTACCTCTCTCTCATTCTCTTCCAAATGAAACTGGTGTAAGTGAGAGCCATGATTCTTCATTGCTATCTTTTGGAAGATGAATGAAAATTTCCTTCTTTGCACAGATGTATGGCTTCACCACGAGGCACAGGAAGCAACCTCTACCAAGTTCTCAAATGATTGAATGAATATTTTTCTGGAGAAGGGCTTCTGCTTTCCACTGGAAGAGGGGAGAGTCGAACTGTTGATACCTGCAATAGATAACTGCATACAGATACTTAAATCTTAGTATTAATTTTTTCTAAATGGTTCTAACAGTCTCCTGAGCAATGTGCAATTCAGAATAAACATCAGGGGGTATAAGAGTGAGGATCAAGATACTGTCATGTATGACAAACGACCAAGAAAGTATCTTACAAATGAAAATAATGGGAAGTTCTCAGAGCAAATGTCCCTTGGGATTAAGGGACACTAAATTCTGCAATGTAAGTAAAACATAATTTAGAGTGAATTTACTCTGAGCAATATAGATGACTACACCAAGTAGTAACAGCACAAAATAAAAAGTAGGTTGGAGGGACTGTTGTGACTGATTTTGCTGATGATGAAAAAATATTTATTCATCCTCTCAGTATGTAAAAATTATATAGAGTGATGAAAAATAAACAAATTGCAGAGAAACTTGGACACCTGCAGTTAAGACTGCAGGAAATTATCATCTTAGCAGGTAAAGTGAGATGTGCCTGTGATCCTTCAGTTATTCCCTTCACAAACTACTAAATTCGCACCAACAAACATGGTTTGTCATTTAGGATAATAGTAACATAGCTTGCTAGGAAGGTAATGCCTTCCTTACGTGATCCTGCTTGTCTCAAATGCCCACTGTTGCCCTAAATGCTAGAGAAAAAAATGCTTTTTACTCTGTGTTTATGGATAAGCACTGGTTAAGATGAGTCCTCTGCTTGACCAGGGCAGGGGAGTACTCCCATAATACTAATCATAATAAAAAGCAACATGGAACTCAACAGACCTGAAGCAGACACTTTTTAACATATTTTTGGAAAAGCTTTCTTCTGAATTTGCCAAAATCAGATAGAAGTTTTTTCTTCCACTTTTTAATTTCACATATTAATGTTGTAACATTTCTGAACGATTCTACAAGAGCTGAAAATACTTGATTAGTTACTGCATTTTTCTCTGCTACAGCCCATATGGGAAACTAAAATTATGGAGTATAGGTTTGGGTAAAGAGCATCAAAAAGAACAATTTATGAGATTATGAGGGTTTGTAAAGTCACCATTAATTTCCTGGTAAACTGCAAAATGGACTAAAACTTAAACATCTTCTTCCCTTCCTGTGGTCTTTAGTTTGCTCATGTAAACATAAAGAGCCTATTTATTACCGTACACAACCAATATTAGGTTATGATTATGCTTCCAGACACCTTATTGATATCAGTGCCTCATTGATTTTAACAACAAATAAATAAGCTCCACAAGTTGAAGAGCTCAGACTTGAATTGGTGCATCTGAAGACAGAAATGAATTCTGGTGCTCTGAAAATTTTCCCTTTTGTTTATAATGTCATATATTTACATTTCAGTTGCTCATTTTTTGGCCTACAAACCATTACAAGTCTTTGACACCTTCTGACTCCCTGGCTAATTAACTTGGAAAAGTCATGAATCTGATATTACTTATACTGGTCCTTCACATGCAGTTATAATGCAAAATATTACCTGGTTGCTGTAACAACAGGATACACAAGCTTGGAACAGATGTTTGCAGATTTTACAGAAGAAGAAATGACAGCAAACACATCTATAGTAGCTGGAAAATGTCTTCACTTGTCTTTGGTTAATTTTAGGTAGTAAGTACCTTAAATGCTGAAATTGAACAGTTTAGGATATTGCTTACAGGTTAACTTGTGAAAGTCAATTTATGCAGAAGATTATTTCACACATTAGGACACATGTTCATTAACTTCTAAAGCTTATTCTCACATTAAAAAAATATTGGGTAAATCCTGTTTTCTGAAGACAATGTGCAAACAAAAATCAGATATACAAAATGCCTTATAATTACATAACGTACATACAGACAAAATCAGACATACAAAACGCCTTTTCATTACACATGGTCAGATAAACCTGACCATGTGTAATGAAAAACTGAAACTATTATAATGGCATTGGAGATATTTATTTCTCTGTTCTCAGATTATTGTAATATGAAGGGTTTTTTTCACCATTTTTAATAGAAATATATTTGGGATTTAAACTGCTGCTACGTGGAAAGTTGCGGTGGTTTGGCTAGGAAGTGATTTTTTCAGGAAGTTATAGTTTGACAAACCAATTAGAAAGGGATACATCTCTGTAGACCTACAGGATTAAATATCAGGAGATCCTGGGAAACTTCCTTTTTCTTCCCTGCCTTGGAAGAGGTAGGCTGACCTCAGCTCTCAGTTCCAGGGGGCCGGGTCCACGCAGTCTTCCTGGGCCTGGACTTTTCATGGGAGGCCCGCCTGGCCTGGTGCTTCCCTGGCTGGGGAGGGGATGAGACTATGCCCGCGTCCCGGCTCGGATTGGATTTCCAACAGCTGTAAAACATTTTGTAAAACGCTTTTCTGCGGGGGCCGAACCTTCTCCCTCCATCTTCTCGTGACTCCTGGGCAGAGGAAGAAAAGTGGGTGGGAGGAAAGCCCAGCCTGCTGGAGAGATCGTGCAGCCGAGGTCAAGGTTGGCTCTGCAGCTGGGCAAGTGACCCCACAGCAGCCAGAACCCAAAGGCTCGGGCCCAGCCCAGTGAGGCCTGACCCTACCACCTTCGGTCACTGCCGGGAAGAACCATCATGCCCTTGGGTAGACCTGAGCAAGATTTAACTTTTTTCTAGCACCAGATGGAACTTCCAGGGCACTGACCCTTCCCTGTGTGAGAACAAAGTGATTGAACTATAAAGAAACACAGCTTGGACAGTCAGTGAAGAGAGAATGAAAATTGAGAGAAGGGATGGAGGAGTTGCCTGGTTTGGGCTAGACTTTTCTTGTGAGGCCATGGAGACTGGACTAAAATATTCCTTTAAACCGTGGAAAAAATATGCATTTTGAGGAGATGATAAGAATATTTAAATTCTAGAGATAAGCAAAGGTATTTGTGATGGACTAAGTAAACACTGATGTAGTTGTGATCCCATGAGATGCTTGAACAAAGAGAGATGAGAAGCCCCCTCTGCACCAGTGAAGAAGTGAGAAGACATCTCTGTTCTGAGAGATGAAGAATCCTTTGCCTTTGGAGTTGTTCATCTTTAAAAAGTGATGCCCCGGTATATGTGAGTCTACTGCCCTGTATGTCGTCACGGGAAAGGCTACGTGATATGAGAGTTCCACAACTGCAGAAGTTCCCAGGTGGGCTGCTTTTGAGAGAGTTGAGACCCACAAGAGAGGTCTTCTAGGATGTCAGGGGAAATTCCATAGCAAGTCTCTCCAAACTAAGAGAGACTCCTCTCCCTAAAGAACTGATGAAAGATTATTTTTAAATTACGAAGCTGACTGAAAATCACAACTTTTGTCTCTTTATGTTGTTTATAGGAAAGTGAACAGTTTGTGGGCAAGGGAGAGTGTTTTGGAAGTTCTTTTTTTGATTCCTATTTTCTTCTTTTTAGTATGTGTTAATAAAACTGTCTGTTTATCTTTAAATTTGTGTCGGCTTTGCTTCTTCTTATCCTATCTCACAGAGAGAAAATGAAAGTAAACACTCAAACTACTACACTAAATTTAGCAAGCAGGCAAACGTGAACCACTACAAAAATCTAATAGGTTTTTTCTTCTAATTTTAATTATTAAGTTACTAGAGGTCCTGCAACAGTTTGTCTCACTTGAAATTGCATATGTGGTAAATATACATATGTTATAGGCAGAAAATTATTCATCCAACTACAGAAGTGTATAATAAACAGACATACAAGACTGGCCAGATTAGGTCAAATGAAAGATCCATTTATCCTGATGCACAGTGTCTCCTGTCCGTAAATGGAAGCATAAAAACTTGCCAAGCACATAAGAAACTCACTGACACTGTTTCATGAGTCAAAAAAATTTTCTCGTGATTGAGCAATCCCCAGTGCATTTTTCCTCCGTGTACTTGTTTCATCTGCCCTTAAATCTCCAAATTTTTTTATTATTCATAGTATCCTTTTACTAAGAATAATATGACAGATAGCATCCTCTGCTGTATGAGGAACCACCTCCATTTAATTTGCTTTAAACCTCACTCTTAACCACTTCCTTTGATAACTCCCTGCCTTGGATAAGACCCATCAGCAAGGTAATTTTATTTACTTTCTCCCTTCAAAGCACAAATCTACAGACCTCTGTGTCTCCTCTTAAATTATCATTTTCAGAACTGAAGAATCAAAGTTTCTGCCATCACCCATCTAACAAAAGTTTTTCCAGGGCTTTAATCATCTTGTCACCATTTATCAGTAACTATTCCTGTTAAAACTGCAAACACAAATCCTGGATGGTGATGTCTGTACACTTGGGTAAGACACAGATTAAACATTTCTGTCAGATTATCAATGAAAGGCTTCAAAAAGACTAATCAATTAAAGGCTAAGAACTGACAAGATGTGTTATGTCAGTGATTAAGTACATGTTGCAAACTGATGGAACAGTCAGAGCAATGGAGAAATCAATATGAGTATGCAAATAAGGAAGGAGCTGTACAAAAAACACATAGTGTTTGGTTTTCACCCCTATTAAGGGACATGAGAAGATGTAACCAGTCAAGCCTTTAACAAAATTTCTCATTTTCCTTTCAAGGTCAATATAAATTTTGTTGTTACAATCAGTGAACAATACAACATTTTCCCTAATTTTTTCAGAATTATAGAGTATGTGAGGCTGTTGGGGAGCTTTGGAGATCATCTAGTCTGAATTCCCTGCTTAAAGTGAGTGCGGGTAAACCATGTAGGGCTCTCTTCACCTGAGTTTCTAATATCTCCAGGAATGGAGATGCCACAATCTCTGTAGATAACCTGTTTCAGTATTTGATCATTCTCACAGTAAAAAAGCTTGCTTTTAGGATCTTACGCACTTCTGAGGATTCTCACTGAAGTAAGATATTCAAGACATCTGTCCTGGGTTGTAGTATAGGATGTGCAAAAGTATTCTATCACCATCTTCAGGAACTGTTGAATCCAATTGTTGGAGCAGTGTTTCCCAGACCCCCTCCCCCTGGACTATCTTCTGTTAATGGCCCATCAGATGCCTTGCTGTGTGATTCATAGATAACTGCCTCCGGAGTGATCTCTCTCTAATGGGCCATCAAGGACCCCTGTATGACTCATCATCCCACTGTGAGATGCTCCGCCCAGGGGGAGGAACCAAGCATACTCACCTGGATATAATCTGGGATTTGGGGACAGTACAGGGAGCCCCTACCCACAGGATTCCCAGAGGACCAGAGCTACCAGAGCTTTCTATGGGATCACTGCTTCAGGAAGACCACCTCATCTGGACTGCTTCCATCACCCTGCTCAGGTTGTATTCTGACTCTGTCAGTGGTCTTTTGTATTATTGTATTTATTTTATTCTACTTTTTTTTTTTTCCCTTTCTTCTTCTTAAATTGTATTTTCTGACTTGGAGCCTCTCACTTGTTTTGCTTTCAAACCACTACAACATCGAACAGTCTATTCTGATATTGATTGCTTTATTTTGAACATGGGAAAAAAACCCCTTACCTAGATGTGTTTTTATTAAATGCTCAGACCACTTATTTAACTTAATTTAAAGAGATACTTCCACTTTTGGAATGGAACACAAACTTTTGATTCCTTTACCCGATCCTTTTTTCCCCCCTCTCCTTCTTCCTGAGGTACAATTTCTTTTTACTGATGGTTATGCAGCAGTTTCCAATGCTCAGTTTCCTAGTAAGGAGGCAGGACTAGAGAGTTTTGGTATGTTTGCTTTTAAATCTAGCTGTGTAAAAATGTAAAAGATTTTGCATTGTGGCTGTCATATATGTTACCTTTATGTGATACTCTTTACACTTCATACTCTGTGGTGTTATATTCTTGGTAAAAAACTTGTGGGTATGATGGCTAGTTCTAGTCCTGACTAACTAATTTTATCTAAGATCTTAAGTTTCAACATATTTTAACAACTTTGCATTTTTAATAACTTCTACAGTAACACAAAGCTAAGCCTCCTTAAACTCCTTGTGAATCTAAGGTTTACACAGATTAAAATTAACAAAACAGGTCACTAGGTCCCAGCCATCCCATAAATAACTTTTTCGATACTGGATTCCTAAAAGGAATTTCTCATGCAATACTTGCCTCTTGCCACTAGAGCCTTTATTAAATGCTAGAGCCATGTGCTTCATGGGCAACGAAAAATCTATATTTCTGTCCTGATTTACAGGTAGATAAAAGATTATGAGTAGCTATCCAAACAGTCATACCCTCAAAGCCTGCAGTGCAACAAAGGGAATGATTAATCAAGTGCATTGAAGTGAGTGTGAAATCCTGTTTTCAGCTTGATTTATTGAAGAGAAAGAAAGAAGTAAGCGATTTCTTATAATTTCTGTGGAAGTTGTGCTAGTACATGCTCTATGTGCAATAATACTTCTCCTCTCCCTTCCCTCCCAGAGTCCTTCTCCACATTATCTCACCCCAGGGCCCTCCCCTCTTCCTTATTTTATTTCCTTAATTGATAGTTTGTATTAAGAGTCAGCAGAACCAGCAAAAGGCCTTGGACAATTTTTCCATGCTCTGTAAAACTCACTGTGATAGTGTGTGGCTCTGGGTTAGACAAGTCAGGCCCATCAGATGGTTTGGACACCTAACCTCTGGAAAGCATTCAGTCCTCAATCCTTTTGATCAAATTCAGCTGATCTTGTTTAATTATCTATACTCTATTTAACAAAAAGCATGCAAAGACTAAATCAGTGAAGACTGAAAATCTGTTCCAAAATGTGTAGCCTATAAGACACATGCCTACCCTCTCACTTAGCAGCACTTTAGTTTGCACATAGGAGCCAGGAAGAGAGGGAGCTCCCCAGAGTCCTGTGCTGGTCTCCCTGAACAGGTTCTTATCCTGCAAAGTCCATTTTTTTTTTTTTTCCATGACCCTGCCTGACCCAGCTGTACTCTCTTCTGCAAATAATCTGTATGAACTTTTGGTTGGTTAACTTTTGCAAGATAACCAAACACTGCTTTTTAAGGAATTTTCAAAAGGAATTTTAAGTTAATTTTCAAAAATGCTCAAGCTGTCTGAGGAATAGTATTCAAATGCTAAGAAGTCTAAACAGGTCAGTATAAACATCAGGCATGTATTTGAAGGGAAACCTTTTCACCCACTTGATTTAATGCAAACATTTAGTTCAAACATCTTAACCTCCAGTCCAAGATGGACTTCAGATACCTATGTAGTGGTGCTGTTCAGAAAACCTATATTCATCTGCCAATTAACTTGAAAGCACACAAGCACTCCAGGCACAGGAGGCACAGGCACTCCAAATTTCGCTATAAAGGCATCTAAAATCTGATTTGCATGTTGAATCAGGAACGTCTTGGTCTCAGCCAAGAGAAAAGTACCTAACCCTCATCCACAATCATGAAAAATATAATCCTGCATAAGTTTCCATGCAGGACTTTGTTCTACAGTTTCCACCCCAGAAAACACTAAATCAAACTCCATGCAAGGTGCAGAAGTCAAGCATATTGTGTAAAACAGAGGAGAAATCACAGGGACACAGCTATTCAGTTCCCATCAGCTGCAGTTTAAATCTACCTTCCTTATTACTGTAGCAAGTACTGCAGCTAGTAGATCAGAAAACTTTGGTGGGCTGTACGCTGAGACTCCTGCCACACTCATTTCTCTTAGCCCAAAAGGACAGAAGGTCCCTGGCTTTGAGAGGCTCTGGAAGTGTGAAAGCTGCTCTAGTCTTGCAAAATTCTGTAAGCTGAGGGAGTGAAAATCTGACTGACATCTAAAAAAGTATTTCTCAGCTACGGAAGTAAAGGAAGAAGAAAATAGAATGTATAACAAATCTCCTGCAGAAAAGGAATGTCTCGACATACGAGGGGAGCTCCCCAGCACCTGGTGCTTTTGAAGCATTTTATTCCCTCTCTTTGGACAAGTCAGGCATTTGATTGACCTTGAAATCAGGCAACTTCTACCTCATCAGAGGGTCACTTTTCAGAAACACAAACTTGAGGGAAAATGGCCCTGCTTTTCCTGACAACTAAAACAACTCCAAAACTTATACAATGACTTTGTAAAATGTTGAAACACATAACTATGCAGTCTAGTATGATTCTTCAGAGATGGTTTGTAGAGACAAGTTTTGGTGAGCCACTAGTTTGATTTTGAGCAAAATGAAACTTGGAAATACTAGAGCACTTGCTGCTTGCTTTAAGAGTTAAATGTTGGTAAATCTACCTTGAAATTCCAGCCAAGGAGTTATCATCACAGCAACATTAATAATTATTATCAGATGTGTGAAGAAATGTTTTCTAAAGTTTCTATTTTTCTAATGTAAACCAAATGTTATTCTCCCTACCAGACAAATAATGTGATATTTTCTTTTGTAACAGGACTATCAGCTGTGTAATTCATTAAATTTATTTCTTTCTGCAGAAAAGCTTCTAAAGTTTTCTTCATGAAATCCATTCAAATTATAGCTGCAGAAATTGCACAGAACATCATAAACCACAAGAATTTCTTCTCCAGTGTAGCTGAGATATGAACTACAACAAAACCCCAGGGAAACATGTTCTTAAGCACAACCTCTTACATATGTTTTCCAAGCCAAAATCACTTTAGAAGCCTGCTTTTAAACATGGGTCTCGTAGCAGCCTAGAATATAGCCAACATTTCTTATGCATTGATACGTCTAATTTCTCTCTTTCTCTCCAGACCTTGCACACCTCTGTAAATAAAGTGTCCCTCCTCTTTACTGCTACCACTTAAATATGTTTGACCTGTTTAATGCTCTTTTGTTAAAAATTACGAGTTCCAGATATTAACTACAAATTTTTGTAGGAGACAATTTAAAAAGTACTGGGAGCAAAGGGACAATTATTCACATCCTCAGTAGAATGAGCATTAACTTATTTGTCTATGTTTGTTCCTCACACTGTTCAGAGGCCATGGGCACACTGTTTATGATTCACCCAAGTCCTAGAACTGAGGAATTCTTTTTAAGGTACTGCCCACAACTAATTAGTAAAGTTTTTTGTATTTGAAACGATCTTAGTGTCACTTGAACTTTCCAGCCATACCCCAGAGGATGCTTCTGAGATGATTTCTAAAATCTTCTGCTCTCTTGTGCTCTCTGAAGTGCGTGGACCTGCAGCCTGCAGCTTTGTGACTGTCTCTATTAAAGACTGACCTGAGGGAGCTACCCAGACTGGCTGTGGGTAAAGGGTGCTATGCTGCAACCCAAAGATAAGCCAATGTATGGAACCCAAGACATGTATTGTCTCATATTTGAGTATTTCACAATGGAACACTGGAATCATCCACTTAAAGTTTCAAGGAAAATTGTGTTGTCCTCTCAGGCTCCCAGAGAATCAGTTAGAACTGATGTTCCTGTCTTTCAGTGTTTGTCCCACTACAAAGGAAGATGATCTTGTCAGGTAAACTGTGCCAACCTCTCTTCTGTCTCCACTTACATCAAGGAGGAACCTTCCAGCACTTAAAAATTGCATCACCTGGTTTCCTGAAGCTCTCTTTATTGGGACCTATCTGAACATTCCTTTTCTTTATCTGAAAAATGAGATGTAGACATACCTATATTTATGTGATCCAATAGGCATGTGAAAGAGATAATAAACTGCATATGCAATGCCTAAGCAGTCTTCTGATAAGATTGTTGATCAACAGCTTCCTTTTCCATATGGGAAAACTTACAGCTGGAAAAAAAAGGTGTGCATGTAGAAAACCCAAAACATACAGAAGCATTATAGTTATCTCAATGTTGCTGCCAGATCTGAAGCAACTCTAAAATATTCTGTCAGTGCTGCTGACTTTCTCTTAATCTGACCTTTAAAGGATGTTTAAAATTCAACAGCAGCTGAATTTCTTGGAATAAAAAATGTTGGCATTGACTGAATTTTGCTTGCATACTTTCTCTATGAAATTTAATTATCTGGTAATTAAATACTAGTATGAATCCAGCTATGTATTGACTCA
The DNA here is from genome assembly GCA_008694505.1 of Cyanoderma ruficeps. Classification (NCBI taxonomy): domain Eukaryota; kingdom Metazoa; phylum Chordata; class Aves; order Passeriformes; family Timaliidae; genus Cyanoderma; species Cyanoderma ruficeps. The sequence continues at coordinate 170,851 of VZDJ01000340.1, forward strand.
ATTGTATTCATCACTAGAATCTAAAAAACATGGTGTGTCATTCCTGTTTTAGTAGGAGGTCACAGCAGCTGGTGCTAGCAGTAATTCTGACTAAGTCCAGACTTGTTTATTTTTTCAATTTGCAATGCAGCATGACATTACAGTGGCATGGCTTTTTCTCTGAGCCTCTTATCTCAAATGACATCTCAGAAGTGAAAGTCTTTCAGCAAATATTTATACATGCCTACAGAATATTGTCTCTAACCCTAATTTTAAACATGGATTCTCCCTTTTTTTTTGCCACAGTCACTTTGTTTACACTACATAATTTGTATTTTTGTCTTAATAATTACAAAAAGGGCAATGAACCATTGAACAGGAAAATGGTTTTTATGATCTTGTTAAGAGAACTGCATAATGAGGTGATTTCCTCAGAACGGACCTATGACACATTCATATTTATCTTCAGTGAATCATGTTGTAGGCAAAAATCTTTGTCCATAGAACTAGGTAGGAGATCTCTAGTATACACATGAATAAGAAAAGAAAGGTCAACGTGTTAGTGCTATGACAAGAAGGCTGGTTGATGACCTTTGTGGGAGAGATCCAGGCAGACAGCTTGCTGGAATTGCAGCTGTCCAGCTGAGCACTCCAGCACTGTAGGACACCACTTTAAACACTTTGCAGCAGATAAGAAAGGGAAATTGATGAAGTTAAGGAGATATTGGAGCTGCGTTAGGAACATATCTTCACTCACAGCATATATTCACAATAATCTACTGTGGAAACTGTAAGTGGAAGCAAAAAAAAAAAAAATTAGTGAAAAAAACCCAATCAATTACATTCAAATTACCTCATATCATGAATGAAGGAGAGAGAGGAAATGGCCACTTGCCTTGGAGAAGCTATTTCCCATCACCAAAGCATGACATCTCTGATCTCGCAGTCCTGATTCTGAGGGGAAACTGGCAAGATACATTCAGACAAGGAACCCTCAAACTTGTGCTGGGCTTATGTGGTAATGTTTTGGTAACCTTGTGTGGGGAGGACATTGGGGTGGTTTCTGTGAGGAGCTGCCATCAGGCCATCACAGCCAGTGCCAGACATCTCCATCATGGACCGGCTGCCGACCAGGGCTGGGCCCATCAGCAATAGTGGCAGCACCTTTGGGATATTGCGTCAAAGAAAGGTTAAATTACAACTGCACAGCAGCAGCCGTGAGAGCCAAGTAAGAGCAGGTGAAAGAAACAGCCCTACAGACCCACAGTCAGTGCAGAAGGTGGGGGGGATGTCTTCCAGTGCCCATGGTGTCTGTAGCCCATGGTGAGGCAGCTGTGCCCTTGGAGCCCGTGGGTGTCCATGGTGGAGCAGAGATCCCCCTGCAGCCTTGAAGCAAGCTGAGACCCCAAGCTGGATGGAGCAGGCTTCTGGCAGGAGCTACAGCCCTTGGAGAGGAGCCCACACAGGGTCAGGGCAGTACCTGGGACCCCATCGGGGCTCAAGCTGGAGCAGTCTGTTCCTGAGGAACTGCACCCTATGGAGAGGACCCACACTGGAGGAGGATTATTGCATGTGGCTGGGAACCCATGCTGGAGCAAGGGAAGAGCATGAGGAAGAAGGAACAGCCCAGACATGTAAGAACTGATAGCAGCCCTCAATTTCCCAAACTTCTTTGCCATTTACGGAGAGGAGGTAAGGGATTTGGGAATAAAGTTCAGCTCAGAAGGAACAGAGGGGTGGGGCAAATAGATGTTTTTCAGTATTTTTTGTTATTTGTTGTTATCACAGTCTCTTTAATTAGCAATATATTAGTTTATCTAAGTCTGTTTTGCCTTGACAGTAATTAGGAAGATGTCTCCTAGTCCTTACCTTATGATATTTCTGTCACTTTTTCCCCCTTCCCTCAATCCTGTGGAGAAGCAGGAGTGAGAGAGCAGTTTGGTGACCACCTGGTGGCCAGTCAGGGTCAACCCACACGATGCTAATATTCTTAACTTTACCTGATAATAAAAATGATCGAGTAAGATGATGTTGGGGGGAAGGGGGTAGGTATTTGCCACACAGCAGTTTTTGGGTTTTTTATTCCCTGGTATAGACATTCAACATACAACTGTCCACTTACTCTAATCCTTGTTTTATTCCCATTTGCTGGATGCCACCCTACTTGTGAAAAATACCTAGTCTTAATGTGTTTACTTGGAAAGGCTGTCTACCAGCCCCTCAAAAGTTTGGCCATGCATTGGAGACCCACTCAACTACTCTGCAGCACCACTGGCTTTATTTTGTGGTTGGTTATGGTCCAAGACTTCCTCTAGCTGCAGCGAGATCTATATCATCTGCTAAACCAAGCCCTGAGCACAGAAGACAGCTCAGTTTCCATAAAAAAATGCTTGGTGCCAGTCGTGTACCTATATTCTTGGCCTCCCTTTGTGTCTGTGCCTTTTGCAATAGTTTCAAAAGACCACAGATTGAATGGTGGGTGCAAAGCTGGTCTCCTTGTAACATATTTTTATACACAGTCCTTACGAGTGAGGTCTAACTGGTGTGTTCCTCTGGCTTTTCATCTTCCTGTGTGGTATGGGCAGTGAAAGCCTCTTACAGATTTCAAAATGTTTAGACTTGTGGGCAAGGTGAGGTGACAAAATGTTAACATTTAAACAAAGAAATGAGTTTCTCTGTGATAAAACTCGTGCCTATCAAAAGCCCAAAATTGAAGTTTTGTCGTTTATTCTTTTCTTTTAAACATGTCAGCCTATAAACTGCCAGAAACTAAAGTTTATAAGTCTCTAAATATGTATTTATACATTTATTTATTAATTATTAGTTAATTTAATGTAGTATATATTTTTTATTTTTATAGCTGTTGTATTAGGCTTGTGTGTGGGAGTGTGAGGAGTCCTGCCCATGAGGAGTAAGAACCTGCAGACCACATGTGATGAGGTGATCACAACCCCCATTCTCCATCCCCCTGTGCCACTCTGGGGAGGAGGTGGAGAATTCAGGAGCAAAGTTAAGCCCAGGAAAAAGAGAGAGGTGGAGGAAAGGTGTTTTGAGGATGTAGTTTTTATTTCTCATTATCTTACTTTGATCTGATAGGTAATAAATTCAGTTAATTTCCCCAACTCGAATCTGTTTCGACCATGACAGCAACTGCTGTTGCTGAGTGATCTCTCTCCCTGCCCTTATCTTGCCTCATGAACCTCTTGTTATATTTTCTACCAGCTGTCCTATTGAGGAATAGAAAAATAGAGTGGATAGGTAGGCATCTGATATCCAGACAGGGTCAACTAACCATAATGTATTTATTTATTCAAAATATACTTTTGTGGCAAAACTTTAGTTTGCACAAAATGTTTAATGAAGTTTAATTCAGTTTTTCATTATAAAAACTTTAAAGTTGATACTCTAGTAAAATCAGAAAAATTTCAAAAATTAATGACAAAGATACATTCTAATCTAAGGAAATATACCCAAAGTACAATTTTTATTAGCTTTTATAGAAATTATTTAAAAGGATCTCAGAAGTAATTCTGCTAATTCATCAGCAAACCAAATTTCAGCAAAAGAGATTCTGTGTATATGATAAAAAGCCGTTTTCTCTTGAACTTTTCTTTCCATCTGGTGAGAACATAAAGATCTAAACTTATGGAGAGAATTTCAGTCTGGGATGAGATCCAGATGATACATAACTTCATGTGTACATAGAAGAATCTTTTTAAATTAATTTTGAGTAATTAGTTTATGTGATATTGAATTAGCACCAGCATTTTTCAGGATTAAAAATCTGAATAACCGCCAAGAGTAGAGTGGAATTCTTCATATTTTTTTCTGAACAATTACACGAATTGCCTGCAAAAGATCTTTTCTTAAAGACATCACAAGCTGGACAAGTGCATGACTGTGTCTATGTTTTTTTCTGTTTCAGGATGGAACAAATGCCTTTGTTTCATTTGGGAAATTCCTGGTTTCAAATTTGCCTTTGGAGAACTCCAGCAGACACTCTGCAGGTTTGCTTCCAGCACTTTTACCCTTGAAAAAACTTCTTCTCTGCAGTATTTATTAAAATTACTTGTTTTGCCAGGTTTCATATTGACAGAAACTTTAACTGAACAAAGATAAATATTTTTCTGTTTTAGTATTACTAAAAATATAAACTAGAATATAAAATTGTCTGTAGATCTCACCATCTCAGGTGTTTCTCTTTTCTTTTTTGAGTGACTTTATTAAAATTTCATCCCTACTTTATGAATTAACAAATTATTAATTAACTCTTCAAAGACATGATTGTCTTCTAAAGAAGAGAAAAGTCTTCAGGGAATAATTAAGATGCAAAAATTTCTTAGCTCTTAAATCTTTTTATGTTGAGAATTTTTCTATAAGGACTAGATTATCCATACACTTGAAAAGGCATACAGGAACATATTTTTTATAGTCAGTAATTTCTCATAATTACATAGTTTTGGGTAGGTTTTTTGTGCCTTTCCTTCAGTTCTTCCAAATCACAGAAAGTAATGTGAACAAGCAGAGAAAATTAGCAATGGTTGAAATGTTAGAGTGAAATTAAAAAGAGCTGCTGAAGCTCTGGCTCAATATCCACAATGTGGCAATTCAAAACAATTTTGAATGCTTTCTCAAAATAACCAAATAGTTTTGTTATGAATGCCAAAACAAAACTTCATATTGTTAGTGTGACACACCATGAAATTGGAAAGTGTGCTTGTGGTCCTTTCCTCACCAATAAATCTGAAAGTTTTTTTATGGATAAAAGCTGATGATTATTTCTAGCAGATAGCAAGGCTCTCTGCCAAAAGAGTACAATTTTAAGTGTAATTCTTACCAGCTGACCCTTATTTATCTTGATTATACCCCTATTAAGCTTTTTAAAATGCGTAGCATATGTCACTTGGAATTACACTTAGCATTCTTCCAAGTTCTTGACAAAAAAGTCTAGGATTCAACCACAGGGGAGCAATAAAGCTAATCAGATGTCTAGGAAGAAAAACTTTATTCAGACTGATCAAAGGAGTACAAAAAAAAGCCCTCACAAGGAAAGGTTGTCCCACTTTTCAGAGAAGAAGGTGAGACATGGGAACTGCTTCTGTGAAAGACAGCTGAAATACAATGAGCTCTGCTGTCTGGAGGCACTGGGGAAGCACTGGGCTGCAGCCCCAGGAGGGAGGTCAGGTCCAGGAATTCCTTGTAGGAGCCATCAGGAGTAGGATGTCAGAGAAGGCTGCCTGGGGAGCACCTTCACCACCAGACTGAGAAATTCACCTTGAGTGACAGTTCTCTGTGATCCTGTCCTGGGGCCAAGGAAATAGCTTGGGGACCTTGCTTCTGTGATTCAGTGCCATACTGATGTTTGGCAGTAGTCTGAGAGAAGAATCACACAGTGTAAAACTTGTCTAAATCATTGCAGTGGCAGGTGGGGAAGTTCTGCAGTTACACAGGTATGGCCTCAGAAAAACTGCACCTACATCAACACAGTCTGTTCTTCACAGGCTGAGGCTCAAGTGGTGTTACCACTGTAGCCACATAAACACATCCTCTAATGGAGCATGGAAATCGCACTACTTTAACCATACCACAACCTTTGAATGAAACTCACTGCCCAAATTATACAGACCTTAAAAACAAGTATTTGTGATTTCTTTCCCACACCCAGAAATGCCCTTGATGTTTGCAACTGATTGAAATTCACATTTAAATGTATGATTGACCCCCAACATTGATGCCACTTTTCTTGCTTCTAAGTCTTACACTACCCCTGGTATTTTGCACTCCTAATTCATGGTATAAGTCTCCTTGCAAGCAGCTCCTATGTCTTACCTGCTACCTACTGGTTGTACTTAGTCATATAACACTCAAGAAGCTGTTCTCTGCTCAAAAAGAAAGAATAGCAAGGTTTATACACACTTTAGTGACCTCTGTTTGTGTATCTCTCTCTTCCACTGTATATATTGTTTGCTTTACAGTTATTTTCTTCTGTTGTACCATTATTTTTATCTGCATTATTACTTGCAGCATCTTTTGGAGGTCTAGCATATTAAAACAAAAAAATACCCCAAGTCCACTCAGAGAAACAAAACCCAAGTAGTACTCATCTGCGAAGAAAAGAGAAGAAACTGGTTGAGAAACAGAAGAATTTCATCTATAGGTTACCTCCTTTTTGTACTTTTACATTCATTTTACACTTACACAGGAAACATGCCAGACTTTGTTTGACACCACGAACTCAAACATAAAGCTGATGAAAAGTCCCTTCTGAAGGCCACATAATGACCTCATCAAGCTTTATCTAAGAAGAAGGTAGCAAAATATACCTGAAGAAACTCCCCAAATTGTAACTCTCCTGCACTTCAAAGAAAGGTACAATGTTTATTCAAAAGGTTTTTATGACGGATTGCTGATCCAATAGATGCAGCAATTCTAGATAAATCTTACATAATAAGACTAGTTTATTGGTTATTTTAAAAATAACCATTCGAAGCGACATTGTGCAAGTTACTGAAATAGAATATTAATAGAACTACTGAATAATCTTCCACTTTCTGAACTATTTTATTTTACTATTGTAACATGGGAGATGAGTAATTTTTAGCATTGTTCATAACAGTGGGAGGGCAGAGCTTTGAATTTTTGAAATTAATTTGTATGGTTTATTCTTGGTGTCTGACTCACAAATCCATTCATACCACAAACAAACTTTGTGGTATCTTTCTTGAATAACTAATAAGTTTGACAAGATATGCTGCTTTAAGGAAACAGAGTTACTAATTAGTGGTCTTGGAGGGAAAGGATTTATCAAATCTGAAAGCAAACACACTTTGGAGCTGCCACTATTGCTTCATGCAAATGCAATATGGGAGAAGGAAAGGAGAAGAAGAGAGATGGGGAAAAATAGCTGTACACTAACTCACATAATCTTTGGGCAAAGGCTGCAGAAGTTTGAAAGAAATAGTTAGATATATTTTATATTTTCTAAGCCTAACAACCTGATGCAAAAATTCATATCACAGCAGTAAGAAAAAAAAATTACAATTTGTTTAAGTTTTGGCTCACACTTCACGTGGCTCACACATGAAAAGAGTACCTGAAAAGATTATACAACCTCTGTGAAAAGCTGTCAGAAGAACAGATATATGAACCCCCACAATATATTTGTTAGTTGTCTGAATGCTGGAGTTGGATGCACCATTACCAAGTTTCCTGATGTTACCAAACTAGTAGGTGATGTTCACTGTCTTAAGGGACAAGATGCCTCACAGAGGAATCTAGATTGGAGGAAGAATTGGACAATTTTCATCAGTGTGAAACTTAATGAGCTGTCGTAGATTCAGAAGGAGGGCAAACCCCATCCTGGAGTTTATTAAAGACAGCACAGCCAGATAGTCAACAGAGGTGATTGTGCTGCTGTATATAATGAGAGCACTTCTGGGCCACAGAATGTAAGAAGGATGTGAAGGCACTGGGATGCACCCAGAGGGGGGCAGTGGAGCTGGTGGAAGGGATGGAAGGTCCTGTGAGGGGCAGCTGGGGAGTCTGGGTTTGTCCAGTTTGGAGAAAAGGAGACTGAGGGGTAACCTCACTGCTCTCTGCAGCATCCTGGGGAGAAGTGGAGAGGGAGGTGCTGATCTCTTCTACCTGGGATCCAGTGACAGGACACATGGGAAGGGCTCACAGCCATGATCTTGTTTATGGAAAGGAACAGGCTTCCTAGAGAACTAATCGATGCCCCAAACTTGTCACTTTTAACAGGCATTTGGGCAATGTTCTTAATAATACACAGAAACACACACTGAATCTGAAACTTTATTTGAGGCCCAAAGGCATGAGATATCAAAAGTGCTTCTGTACTTGAAGAGTTCAGATAGTATTAAATTCACATGTGCATCACAGAGCACTAATTAATTACCCTGATTCTTGGACGAAAACTTGTTCAGCTGCAACCAATACACCCTGGATCATGTGATTTCTGACTGATTTAAGAGTCATCATCAATTATAAAGGTCTATTATTATGGATTAGTTTTTGATATTTATGGGTGGTGGCTGTCACCTAAGCATTCAGCAGGCCCCTTCAGTACACTCATAGGTCTCATCATCACACTGACATGGTTAAATATGAAGCAATAATGTGCAAGATGCATTCAACCTCCTGGTGGTGTATTTCTGCTAACAAACTGATGGGTTCTCTGTATTTGCCCTGCTGCCACAGCTGGGATTTTGTTCCCTTAGTCACTAGTTACTAGTTCTCTTAGTTACTATTATTACCTTCAGGGTCTAACTGGCATGACATTGTTCCTGTCTTGAAAAGGGATGGATAAGTTGCTCTTGAGTGAATTGTTTTTTTATGAGCACAATGAAGTGAAAATTGTTGCCATGAGACCACTGTCCTGCATAAAGTATTCATATGCAACTTTCTGATTTTTTGACAGTCCTCTACATCCTAAAAACATATCTGGTATGATTTAACACATTTGCCCATGTTTTTGATAAAACTACAAAATAGCTTTTGCCAATTGTAATTATTTTTCTTTCTGCCTTTTTTTTTCTTTTTACATTTTTACTTTTTTCCTTCTTTTTTACATTTTTATGATTATTTATAGGTGATGCCAGTTTCTAATTTATTTAATATCATCTGCATCCGTCAATATGTTGTTAATTCAGTAAGTCTTTTAGATCAGTGAGGGAGGAGAATAGGGGGGAATAAGTCAACTGTCTCAGAAATTAAATATCATAGTGATGATTTCTCTAACATCTACATTTAAATTTTTACCTTAGAAGTCAAACACACCTCTCTAAGTAAGAAACTCACAATATCATGTTCCCTTAACATTAATCAAAACACTATTATCTGTTCACCATATTAATTCCTTCATCTGCTTATCCTGGAACGGTAGACTAATTTTACTGCAATTTAACACACTACTGAGTTATTTGCCTTTCCAAGTTATTAAAAAAACTTATCTTGTGAAAGTTTTTTTCAATAAATTACAGAAGGGTTTTTTCTTAATGCACAGCTTAAATTTATGAATAATTAAAATTAATCAATTTTGTAGAATTTCTAGTGGTTATTGGTGTGTTTTCTTTCAAAAACTCGGCTTGCAAGTAATTTCTATGTATTTTGACTGAGCAGCTCCTGCAAACAGTATGCTCTGCCACTGTATGGGCCAGAAATCCTGTGTAAAATTCAGAGATGTGAGCATTGTCCAAACACTTCTGGAACCCTCTCGGGCTGCTGTCATCACCACTGCCCTGGGGAGCCTCTCCCAGTGTCCAGACACCCTCTGGGTGAAGAAGCTTTTCCTGATGTCCAACCTAAACCTTCCCTGAATCAGCTTCATGCCATTCCCCCCTCTTCTGTCTCTGGTCATCACTTCCTCTCCGTTCACAAGTTTCTTCATGACTACAAAGCAATTACAAAACTGACACGTAAGTGGCATAGTTAAAATAAGAATATGCCATTGGACATACATAGCAGTGAAAAGGCAGATTTAACTGGGGATAATGCAGATTTAGCTGGGGTAGAATTTGATTACTGCTCTCTGCCAACTGTTCTTTAATCTGCATCTCCCCAGTGCACAGTCAGACCTAGAGCAGGGAATCCCACTGCTTCATGTCTCCAGGCTTTTAATCCATTTGATCTTAATGAAAGAAAGACCCAGTCCTTTGCTTGCTCCATGGAAACTTTCGGGTTCATTTAAGACCTTAATCTCCCACTGTTAGAGGTTTTCCAACCAATAAGCCAATTTGTGGACACATAAAGAAACTTCTAATTTGGAAGCAGTGATAGTTAGAATTGAATTCTTGAAATGAAGAGAGGGGAAGATGTGGAAGGGAATTTGTTTTGGTATTCATATAATTGTTGCAATGAAAATTCTGCTCCCCAGGTAAAGGCCAGCTAAGTGATGCACAGGTAAGAAAATGAAGCATCAGAGTAAATTGCATTCCACACAAATACCAGAACTCTGAGACCCATCAGGTGAAGGAGGTGAAATGATTAACCTGTAATGAGGACATCAGTTTAATTATCATACTGGAGACTGGAGACTGGAAAAAGAACAGAGTGAGGCAGCCACTCCTAATGCCAGTATCAGCACTGACCAAGATGTCAATGTTTAATACAACCAGTGACTTCCTACTCCAGGAAGGAAGCAAAGAAGAAACATCCTACAAAGAAAAACTCAGTGGAAAGAAAAAAACTAGACAATGTGAGCAAATGGCACAGTAAACATAAAGGAAATTATTAAAAAGAATCTTTTGAAAAATTCTAGTTGCATTAGAAATTAAAATAGATGGCATCATAATCAGAAGAAATGTGAAAAATATGAGCATAAAGGTCTAGGGAGATAGAGAAATATATCAAAAGGGACATAAGAAAAGAATAATCAGCCATCACCTCAATATCCCTCGAATAGGAAGGCTGTCAGAGAATGTAGAGCACCAACAGACTAGCAGGGTGTAAAAGGGATAGCAGAAAACATGGTCTTACCAGAATACAGGTAAGTCTGTGTATGTGCTCACAGTGGAGGGGCTTCCAGTATTTTCAGAAATGCTTCTCTGAGGGCGTATATATCAGAAGTGGTAACTCAAACTTAGGCAGCAACTAAAGACCTTACAGAACAAGCAAACAAAACAAATAGCAACAACTTCCACACTTATTCCCAAGCAACTAAAGAAAGACAGACAATGAAATAGTTGAATTAAGTAGCTTCAGTATATCACCACTGTCTTGGTTGAGAAAGACAGGTGTCTGCCAGGGAAAGCTGGAGCTTCCCTGGGAATGGAGAATGTAAACCCCCTCTCTCCAAATTATTATAATTTGGCAGTTAGGGGCTTTCAGGCAAAGATATGGGAATAGGAATAACAGTTCTTTACTAGTATATATAACAAAGCAAAACAAACAACAGCAACTACAGCATTAACAAAAAAAGAGATCCACAAACCTCCAGGGCTTTGCTTCACAAAGCCTGGGGAAGTCTGATCTCAGTGCCCCTGCAGGACTCTGAGAGCACCTAGCTGGAATGGTGGAAAATCCCGGGCTGGTGGATGAGATGTATCAGAAGGTCCGCGGTGGTAGCTGGGACGGCAGGATGTCCCCGGCAGGCAGGGACAGGGTGTCCGGGCAGGGCAGGGCGGGGTGCAGGGTCACACGAGCAAAAGGAGCAGCGCTGAAAAAGCCGCAAAGGTGGGGCAGGACTGGCCCAGCTCCAGCAGGGCAGGTGGAGAAGCTCAGAATTCCAGGGCACGCGAGCATATGATGGTAGATTTCTCAGGACTGGACTTTCTGGTGACAGTGAACTCCTCCCGCAGCAAGCAACAAGCCTGGCCATCTTCTCTCCAATGCAATAGCAAGACAGCAAAGCTGCCTCCAGCTCTGTCCTTTACCTGTCCCCAGAACTCACGTGATCTTCCCCCTCCTGACTTGTGGCCACCTCTTTGTTTTGGTGAAGTACCCATAAGTAACCAGTAGTTAGTCTCCTAGCAACTTATGTGAAAAAATTCTGTAAGTGAGAAAGGCAAATTTCACCCCCAACAACCACGTAAAAATTTTTTTGGTACCTGAAGATTAGGAAGTGGTAAACATGATTCCTGATGGTTCCACTTTTTTCAAGACTCTATAAGGGGATGCTCAGGAATCTACACATAGTAAAGACAATTTATATTCTGAACAAAATAACTTAAAAACTATCTTAAAGAATAGAGTTAATGGTCTTGGCTTTTGCAAATTGTGGAAATCGCTTCAGATGACAAAGCCTACTCCATCACAGTCTCTGGAGCAACCTTCCAGGTCAGAACAGGTTTCTCAGAGATTGCCATTTGATGAGTTGCAATGTCACCACAGAGAAAAGAGGAAGGCAAATTCTCATTGCAGTGGTGATTTCGTACCCTCACGGAGGGAAAAGACAGTGGCTGTACACTATCCGTATAACAGACATACTGCCTTTTCCTGTGCCAAGATGACAGAAGCACAGAATTGTGCTAAGCACAGTGTTAAAGCTGTTTTTCAGGAAAGTTAGGAGGAACTCAAATGAATGCAGGTACAGACTAATGCTCTTCCATACGTATTTGGGAAACGACATGCAAATAAATGCACACACTGGACTGGAAGGAGAAAGGGGTTAGAGCAGTGAAGGACAGACCAGTTTGATTTGTTTCACAATGGCTTGTCCAGACATATAGAGCAGTATACCAACAAGAGGGGAAAGATTAGAATTTGAACAATTAACCCGATCTGGGCACTTTGGGGAGCAGATAATGAATGAATTTGTCTTGATGATAGGGAAGAAACTCATTGCAAAAAATAGAAGGCAGGATGCAAAGTTACTTCTGGGACACTGTGCCCCTGCTCTCAGATAAAAGCATATGCCACTCCTGTTCTTCTGCATCTGAAACTGCCAGTTCTGCCCAGACTGTCATCCTCATATTTCATACAAGACATTCCATAATCTGCTTCTGTCCCTCCACCAAAAAAAGAAATTAAAAAACACTTCAGAGCCACTATTTCCTCTACTGAAATAGTAAATTAGGAATGCTAATACATTACCTACCAGGTGGTGGGTATTCCTCTTGGCATCAGATAGTCACCCATTATTGAAAAACTTTGTGAATTGCAGACCTTTGATCAGCTACTGCTCCTCATTGTGGTAAAGAATGACCTACACAAATCTTTCTTTCTTGTGTCAACACCTCCCTCTCACCTGAGGGCTGGCAGTTCTGCTCTCCAGCTAGTTATTGACTCCAACTGTGTTTCCAGAGCAACAAAATAGTCCTTCCCCAGGGCTGTAGTTGTTGCAGCAATTGTCATTGACTCTCCAGCAGGCAGTGGCTATAAATATTTAACTGCCCATCCCTGATTTAGTACCGATTTCTGTACATACTACCAGGTTGTTACCTACTTGTGTCACACACCTGTGGTGTGCCACCCACAGATTTGGTCAAGGTGCTAGGTAGAAAAATGGGGGAAAAAAACCAAACCTTCCATTCTACCCCAGTCATTACAAAAATTGTGACTTGGTATCTAAGAACCTGGTATTTATTGTTTTGACTAGTGGTGAAAAGGTGAAGTTCCACCGAATATATGTTTGAAGGTGTGCTGATAGGGCAGAAATTGGTTTAAAATGGAAAACATATCCATTTAAAAAAGAGACAAACATACATTGGTTATCAGGGCATCATGGTCAAGTGGTGTTTGGGTGCTTGATGCCTCATGATGCAGTGGCTCATGATGACAAGGTTGTTGAACAGCTAAATTAAGAGCACACATTCTATTGTTCTTTTCATAAATCAAAGAATTAGTGGGTTTTAGAAACATCTTCAAAAGTCAGTGATGTTTTGAACGACCTCAGTAAGTTTCTTGAAGGATATTACAGCTGTGTTTCTTTCAGACTACTGTCTCACTTGTTCCAGAGATCCTAATCCATACAATCCCTGTGAACAGATTAAATGAGAGAGTGGAAGACAAAAGGATTTAAGGAGCTGTATATATATCTGGAGAAGTGGGCAAGTAGTACCATGCAAGCACTGAATACAAAGAAAACAACCTCACATTAATGTCACAAGACAGAGCAATACAACGTTCTTTTCCCTACAAGGCAAAATCACCCTGTTATATAGTTGTTGCATAAATACAACTTTTTCCCTCTATTGAAATGCATTCTGGTTTATGTAATTCCATAACTTATATTTTTTATGTAATCAATCACTAAACCACACTACTTTTAAATCTATTTAGTACCAGTTCTTTCATAATTAACTAGAGACAGAGTTTCTCCAAAACTACCATTTTAGCGTCATTATGATGTTGCTCTGTTTGACCCGATTAACCAGTTTGATGATATTATTATAGCTCTGGGTAATTTTCCAGGATTGATTTAGCATGGACAAAGTGCTTCTTCTGGTTTTGGCTGGGGTAGAGTTAATTTTATTCATGGTAGCCAGCTAGGGCTGTGTTTGGATTTGTGCTGGAAAGTGTTGATAATTTTTGTTATTGCTGGGCAGGGCTTGCACTGGGCCAAGCCCTTTTCTGCTTCTCACCCCACCAGTGAGAAGGCTGTGGGTGCACAACGAGCTGGAAGGGGACTCAGCCAGGACAGGTGACCCCAAGTGACCAAAGGGATATTCCAGAGCATATGACATCGTGCTCAGTATATGAAGCTGAGGAGGAGAAAGAATGGAAGGACTTTGAGAGTAATGATGGTGTTTGTCTTTCTGAGTCACTGCTACTACTGTGAGGGGGCCCTGCTCACCCAGGGATGGCTAAACACCTGCCCAGCTATGGAAAGCAGTAGATTAATTCCTTGTTTTGCTCTTCACGTGTGTACCTTCTGTTTTTCCTATTAAACTGTACTTTTCTCAACCCATGGGTTTTGTCATTTTTTTCTCTTCCAATTCCCTTATACATCCCACCACAGGGGCGTGAGTGAACAGCTGTGTGGAGCTTAGTTGCTGGCTGGGATTAAATGATCAAGGTATTTCATTAACAGTAAGATATTGCTTCTGATGCTTCTGCTTGCACCAGCTGCAAGGTGCTAAGTCAGAACTCCAGTTGAGAAAGAAACAGACACTGAGTGCAGCAAATTAAAGCCACCTGTGGCCACGCCACAAGCAGCATTAAGCCAAAAAAGACTGTACTGAATACAGCTATTAACAAAGATGTCTCTGTCAGAAAGGCACACAGATCTCAAAAAGTAACTGGGTACCAAAGACATGGTTATTGTTCTAGCTCCTCTTAACCGCATGCTTGTTCTTCCCAGGTGCAGTCACACAGAAAGTAACTGCACATGTTTTTTTGCTCTTAGGAGTAAAATGTAAGTGCAATGGCTTCTGGCAAATGAGAACTTCTATTTTCCTCACTGAGGGCTCAGCAAATATTTCTGCACCCCAACCGGATTTTTATAATCCCATGCAAGGATTTGTTCCTGTGATTGTTACACATCGGTACTGAGAACGTTATTTCTCTTCTTTTTGCTTCAGCTATTAAAATAAAATAATTGCAGACAAACACTGTAAATGCAGAAAGTTAGGCACCATTTAGAAAATCGCCTCAGTAATTATAAAGAGTACGAAACAAACTTATTTTCATCATCTGCCTACCAGTAACCCTACCCAGTTGCTGCCTAGCTACATAGTTTCCATTGCTGCTCTAATGCACCAATTTGCTTATGGATGTACAGCGTTTATACATATGTTAAAATACAGCAGGAACTGCCAATGAAACATTATCTGAGACTAACTCAGCTGCATGACTTTTAATGTCATCTATCTGAAGTGTTAAGGGAAGATTCACCACCCTGTGAATTCATCAGTGCAGAGTATAATTCACAGTCTCTATGAAACACTCAGTTTGTATGTCCTGGTGATGATTTCTGGCAAGTACTCCATGATAAGCTGTGGGCAGCATCATGCACAGCAAAGAGTAGCCAGAGTGCCCTTCATATAAGGAAACATGGAAGAAAACAGGAGCTGGGTATTTCACTGCAGAGACATACAGGACAAAGACAGAAAAGTCACATGTGAAAACCAAAGAGGAGAGAAAAATGAGAAAAAGGTGGAGCAAGTAAAGAGAGGGTAGACAATTAGAACATAAAGAGGCACTGAAATGATGTATAAAGCTGGGCAGAACATAAAAGAGGAATCCTAGAAAAGAGAGGAGAAATTCTAGCATGTGGAAAGTATCTCCTGTCAAGTAGAAATACTCCCTCTAACAGAAGTAGTCATTAGTTTAGTACATCTTACTATAGAGATGCTTACTACACAGATGTTTTCCTGGGATTTTAATTTCAAGGATCAAAATGCAAGACTCAGTTTCCCCTCGCTTAAACATTGAAGCTATTGACAAATACTTTATACCAATCCATGGTGCACACTTGCAATCCATTTCTATGATGAAGTAAGCTACCGCATTCCAGCAAGTAAACAGGTGGCCCTTCGGCAATCCCTAGGGATGTTTTAGTTGTTGGGGACTCTAGTTTCGGGCTTGACTATTTACCAGAAGTGTTACCAGAAGTTCAAACCATAGGATGGAATGATGAAATCACAGTGACTGTTGTATGTACCGATCCACCTTGGTTTTTACCTCAACATATGCCTATCGCTCAGGCCCTTCTGTTACCAGACTCTAGAGATACTGTCCCAGAAAATCCTACTGCTTTCTGGGCAGAGTCTGTGGGCCATGACAGACCTATTATTGAATGTACCCTATTTAACAAGGGTAATGAAGTCTTTCTTTTAGGAGTGGTGGACACCAGAGCACATGCTGCAATCATTGCCCGCTCTGAATGGCCAGACAAATGGGAGCTTGTCTCAGCAAACAGTGCCATCTTGGGGATAGGAGAAGCAGCCACGTCAATGAGGAGTAAGAAAATCATCCTCATTGAGGGACCTGAAGGCCAGGTCGCAACACTACAGTCATTTGTAATAAAAGCATCTATCACACTGTGGGGCAGGGACCTTTTGTCACAATGGGTAGCCAGGCTAGAAATCCCTTCTCCATGGGATTTCTAGTTGGGACCACTGTAGAGTGTGCCACCCCTTCACTAATGTGGAAATCCGATGACACAGTCTGGGTGGATCAGTGACCCCTGACTGAGACCAAGATAAAAGAACTCGAATCCCTCATAGAAGAACAATTACTTTAAAGACACAAAGTACTATCAAACAGCCCATGGAATACACTGTTTTGTAATCAAAAAACCTGGTAAACACAAATGGTGCCTCTTACCTTAGGAAGGTTAATGCCATCATTGACGACATGAGTCCCCTTCAGCCTGGCTTACTCTCAGTCTCAATGTTACCCCGAGACTGGAAACTAGCCATAACAATATTAAAAGCTGCTTCTTTAACATTCTACTCCAGCCCTGAGATGCACTGAGGTTTGCCGTTTCTGTACCATCTCTAAACAGACAAGCCCCTCTCAAACACTACCACTGGTCGGATCTTCCTCAAGGCATGACAAACTCACCTGCGATTTGCCAAATGTATGTGGCCCACATCCTTTCACCTGTTTGTAAGAAGTTTCCAGATGCCATCATTCTACATTATATGGATGACATATTGATTTGTGCTGAAACTGACTCTTATGTTGAGCTTGTACTCAAAAACACTATCCAGACTGTTGAAGAAGCAGGATTCCAAATAGTTAAAGAAAAAATCCCACTCACCTGCCCATGGACCTACCTAGGACTCCAGACTGGTGAGCGGACCAACGCACCGCAGCAACTCTCCATCAAGGTTGACCCCAGAACCCTAAGGGATCTACATCAATTATATGGGAGCATAAACTGGGTTTGTCCACTGTTAGGGATTATGACAGAGGGCCTTGCACCACTCTTTAACCTCCTGCAAGGCTGTGAGGACCTTGACTCACCAAAAACCATCACGCCAGAGGACCGGGAATCCATCCAAAAGGTATCTCATGCCCTACCCATGAGGTAGGCTCATCGGGTGGATCCTTTACCATTCCAATCTGTAGTTCTGGGTAAACCACCCAGATTTAATGGATTGATTTTTCAGTGGGATCCCACCCTAAAAATTCAGCTCTTAATCATTGGGTGTTCCGGTCCCATGAGCCAACCAAAAGTATAATAACACCACAAGAAGTGATAGCTCAACTCATAAGAACTAGAGCTCACCTCTGGACCCTAGCAGGGTGTGACTTTACATGCATCAATCTCCCATTGACTTTAGGTAGTCTGCATGCCTTGCTCCAGACTAATGAACACCTCCAGTTCACCCTTGACAGCTACCCAGGGCAAATTTTGATTCACTTACCAAAATATAAACTATTTAATGAGACTTTCAACTTAGTACCAAATTCAAGAGTCAAACTCCTTTAAAGGCTTTGGCCATTTTTACTGATGGCTCAGGTCGATGTCACAAGTCAGTTATGACTTGAAGATATCCTAAGACTCTGGAGTGGGAGTCTGATGTCCAAATTGTAGAAGGATCTCCACAAATTGCAGAATTATTAGCCATCATCAGAGCTTTTGAAAGGTTCAACCAACCCTTAAATCTGGTCATGGATTTGGCTTATGTAGCTGAAAGGGCAGAGCAGTCTTTAATAAAGGAGGTGTCAAATCCAAATTTGTTCTCAAAAGTAGTCTATCTTCTCTCCCACCGAGAGCAACTTTATCACATTATGCATGTAAGGTCACACACTGGCCTTCCAGGACCCATAGCAGAAGGTAACCAGAGAGCAGACACCTTGGTGATGGTTGTACAGACTACCAGACATCTTTAACCAAGCCAAGCTGAGCCACCAGTTTTTCCATCAAAACATACCAGCTCTAATTTGAATGCTTAAATTATCAAGGGAACAAGCAAGAGCAATGGTATGCTCCTGCCCCAACTGCCAAAGATTCTACTATCCATGGCATCTGGGGTTAATCCCCAAGGATTAGAAAGCTTGCAGTTGTGGCAGACAGATGTAATGCACTACGCTCCTTTTGGAAGGCTCAAGTACATTCATGTTTCCATAGACACATTCTCTGGAGCCATTTTTGCCTCAGCCCATGTGGATGAAAAGGCAAAAGATGTAAAGCACCACTTTCTTCTGGCTTTTTCCACTCTGGGCATCCCCCAAACCATTAAAACTGATAATGGCCCCACCTACACTTCAAAAAACTTTGAAGCAATTTCCAGATCAATGAGGAACACTGAACTGGCATACCCCACTCCCCCACAGGGCAGTCTATTGTTGAAAGGGCACACCAAACCATCAAAAGAGTCCTTGAGCAGCAGCATGGGGGTGTTGAAACATCATCACCCATTGAGAGACTGTGTAAGACTCTACATGTTACGAACTTCCTAAACAATTTGTTCATGGAACCAAAACCCCATATCATCAGGCACTTCTCCAAATCTAGTCAAGCCCAGCTTTCTGAGAAGCTGCCTGCACTAATCAAGTACCCCGAAACTAAACAAATCATGGGCGCTTTCCCGTTAGTAACTTGGGGGAAAGGGTATGCCTGTGTATCCTCAGGGTTGGGACCAAAATGGATTTCTGGAAAAAATGTGTAGCCCTGTGTTGCTTCACCAGATTCTGCACCTACCAAAGACCTAGACGAACAACAAGAAACAGAATTAAGACAAACTTGAGCAGCTTGGAGAAGGAGGAAGAGAAAGAAACCTCATCCCCAACTGCCTCTCAACAACTTGCAGACTAACAACATAGTTTAAGAACCTCACACTAAATTTTCAGTCACTCATTTCTGTTCATATCATTTTGTTTGTTCTTCCTTAACTTACTTTTACCATTTCCCCCCATCTCTTTTTCTCATCTTTTAATAAATAAAGAAAGGGGAAACTGGGGGAGGGTGGGCTTTCTTCACAGTTTAAATACATTCTAAACCATCTGATTTAAGTTAGTTTTGTATTTTACAGAACAACCCGCTGTCCGTGAGTCCTCACCACATTTCTGATGGTGGCAGACCATGACCCAGTCATCATAACCACGTGGGTGCTCCTTGCCTTCCTTCCAGTAGCGATGTGGATTGACCCTCAGCCCAAACAAAGCATCTGTGTTACCTTAGCAAAGACATTACAACAAGACAGTCTGTGTATGTCCATGGGGAGTTGACAATGAACGATTATCCGTACACAGGTAAGAAACCCAACCCAGTAAACACCTGGGATAAATGGACCAGAATTTTGCCACATGAATCAGAGGAACCCAAAGAATTGGACTTAGTGGGGTCCTCCCAAGCAATGTGTTGGGTTCAGCTTTACTATAGGAGGCCAAACCAGCATTGGACATTTAGTAAAATTGGTTGGAATATTGCTGGATATGTATATAGAAAAAATGCAACACCTAATGATAAAAATAGATACACACCCATAAATTGGTGCAATTACACCAGCCCCATTTTATCTTGGTCCTCATCCCATCCCAAGGTATTATGCCAGGGGATGTTTCTTATCTGCAGAGACAGAGTGTGGGCAGGGATAGCCTTATGACTCCAAGGGGGTCCTCGTAGCCTTGGCCAGCTTACCACTCGAACCCCCAACACTCCATTAATAAAAGACTGGAGGCAAAGGAGTGAATTGGCTTGCCAAAAAAGATCACATGAACAATTTCATGAAAATTGCAATAGCTAAATTAACAACTGGAGTAAAGGAAAGAGGGTCACAGTCTCCATTTTTTTAACCTTGGGTGACCGCAGCTAAGGCCCTCGGTGAGCTTTCTCACCTAGAGTGCTGGCTTGGTAAGCAGGCCAACGCAACACCCGTCACCCTTATTGATTTATTAGTGGATGAGGAGACTACTAGGCATGTGATGCTACAAAATAGGTGATGTTACATTGATGTTTTACTACTTGCCCATGGACATGGCTGCCAAGACTTTGAGGGACTCTGCTGTTTCAACATGTCATCATACAGCACATCAATCCACATGAACATCCAGAAGTTAAAGGAGTGAATAAAAGAACTGAAGGAAGAAAAGAACCCAGATGGGATCCTCAAACTTTTCAAACAGTGGGGACTGACTGGGTGGGCCTTTTGTATTGTAAAAGGAATTTTGGGGATTTTAGTTGTTATTGTCATAATTTCACTGATGTTTTCTTGCCTAGTTAAATGCCTGTGAAAATCCATAGGAGAGGTCTTTTTAGTAAAAGAAAGGGGAGTTGTGGAGGCCTGTGGGCCCACTAGGGGATTTTCTGGGGCTATGCCTTGGAAGAATGTCCTCTAGACCCTAACCTCTCCTATGGACCCCCTATTTAACTGACATGCTGTCAGTCAACCCCAGCACCACACCCCTCTGTTGACCCTTGGCTGACCATATGTGGTCAGGTTTCTAGTAGGTTCTTTGTTCCTAATAACCCCATTGGTTTCTACCCCTTTCTGTTTACCCTCCTGTTTCCCTATTGGTCATTGCACTCTGTTCTCCCATGCACACCTCTCAGTGATTGGTTGTTATGATTGGCTCCACCCCCTTCTACCCATATATAAGCCTGGGTCCTCTAACTGTCACCGTTTTTGTCCCTGGGTCCTTCTGGTGTGTAGGTGAAATACACTATCACTGGGAATCCACATAAAGACCCTGCTCTGCCTCTGCTGTTATAGTTAACCAGCTGCTGCATGTGAGGGTAACGTTTGTTGTGTGCCTGGTGGAGCACTGTCCTCATGAGGACGCTTCAGGAAGGTTGCAGCAATCCACCAACCATTCGCACTGCAACAGTTCTCCTCATTGTTCTCAAGCAGCTGTTGAAGCAATACGTACTTCTTTGTCAGGGTGCTCTCAATGGTAAGCACACACTTGATTTCAAGAATCATCTTTTCCATGCCTTTGTTTGGGTTTTTTCCATCTATCATGTTGAATACACAAAGCTAGTCCATGGGAAGAGCATCTGACAATCCTGCCTATGCTTGTATTTTGCAACAGGTTTAGACTGATACCTCTACCTACAGAGACCATAAACACGTCAGGGGGCTGTGCAGACATCAAAGGTGTCACATCACTTTGAGTGGTACTGAACTGAGCTGGTATCAGGTAAGAGCTGAAAATCAAGGCATCTGTGCATATTGGTCATTCCTCCTACAAATAATACTCAAAGGCTGCAGTGTTACATACATAAATTCAGGATTCCATTTCAGATACCAGAAACTTTACTGAAAAGCAAACCTACCATTTTTCTTTTCTGAAGACATCCTGAAATCAAGAATCAGGAACACCAGTTTACAAGTCTGTTGCTTTTAAAAATTAAGCTTGGGAAAAGACATGAAGCACCTTGGCAGGACAGAGTCAAGTTCTATGCAAAAAGAACTTTGGTTCTGGACTTTAGTGCTAAGCAAAGGACTAGGAAATAAGAGCAAGACTCAGAATTTTAGGTAAAGGCCAGAACATCCCTTCTGATTTTATTACTTTGGTGGCCAGGAGTGAGATTCTGCCCTATGTTTTGAAAACAAGAGAAGAGTGATACAGTATATCACCCAGATCAAGCTGCCATGGGCAACATGTACTTCCACCAACACATTAGCAGTTTGAATAATAACAAACAAAAAAATCAGTAACTGCCGTATTCGACCACTGTATGATGGTATTTGCATCTATTGAAAGGGTACCTCAATTTGAATGGAAGATGTAGAAGACTTTTTTTTCCTCCTATTGAAAAAGCTGAAAGAATAGCTAGCTTTTTAGTTGAGTCAGTTTCCAAGTGTCAGGAGAAAAATAAAATGTGTATCAGGGCTAACACGTTTCTTGATTTTAACTTATCTTTAAAAACACCATTTGAAACATAAAGGCTGAAATAGACTTCCAAATGAAACCTAATGTAAATATGACATAAATACACACATAAATACATCTGGACATTTCTACATTTTATTAAGGTTTTGCAATTGAGAACACTAGTCACTGGCTAATGTTTCTCTGCATTTACGGACAATCTCAACATTCCATTCATTATTGCTTCTTTTCTGCACCAAGATTACATTCCCAATTTGCCAGGCTGTCTGTGGGGAGGCTGGAGTGCAGAAGATAAAGAACAGATTATCTTTATTCTATTAAAAAAAAAAATCTGAAGATACAAGTTTTTCCAAGTCCTTAAATTCAGATTTACTTTTGAAGAACACATGTCATTCAGTTTTAAGATCTTCCCTTCTTCTGCCCTTGCTGGCGATACATGTTCTGAAGCAAAATTAAACGGTTTATTCACATTTTCTTACCACCTCTCTGTCCATTCAAGTGAGGGAATGATGCCATTATATGCTGTTCTCAAATCTCACAGCAACAACCATTTAGCCAAAAGGTTTATTGTGTGACCCCCTTCTCCTTGGTTGTCAATGAAAAGGTAAATAGTTTGAGAGTGACCACTGCTAGTCCTGAATTATACCAACAAAAATCTTAGAATTCAGCAAGAAGTTGTGTGTTAATGGAGAGACAGGTCTCATTTACATCCTGTACATTGATTAGGTTCTTCAAGTGGTTTTCAGTAACTCCCAAAATAAACTTCCCCATATTTTCACTAGGTGCTTGAAGGGAGGCTGGCAGAGTCATCCTTCCAGGCTCATCCTTCTTGCCTTTCTTGAAAACAGGGACAATGTTCACCAGCTTCCAACCAACTGAGACTTCTACGGACTCCCATGAATGCTCAGAAATCATTGAGAGAGGCTCATGATGACATCATCAGCTCTTTGAGTATTCTCAGATGAATCCCATCATGCCCCATGGATTTGTAGGGAGCCAGCTGGAGCAACAGAACCTGCATAGGCTTAGGATCAGCTGGGAGTTTGTCATTCTCACAGTCAAGATCATCCAGCTCAGGGCACTTTGGACACCCTTAGCCCATCAGCAGTGTTGGAGAACAAGGCAAGGAAAGCATTTAACACCTCTGCCTTGTCTCTGTCCCTGTTTGGGAGGTGACCATTCTAATCCTGCAGTAGGCCAATATTATCTCTGCACTGCCTTTTACCATTCATGATTTAAGTAAACTATTTTCACTGTCCCCCACAGTTCTCGTCAGCATCAACTCCAGTAATTTTTTGCTGCATGAATTTTTCTCCCTCACAGCAGCATCTCTATTTTTCTCCCATGTCACCTGACCTTGCCTCCACTGGCCACATACGTTCTTTTTCTTGCTTTAGCTCTAACAGATCCCTTCTCAGTCAAGCCAGCCTTCTGCCTTACTTGCTTGACTTGCAACATTTTGGAATTTCCTGTGCATTTAGGAGGCGGTGCTCAAAATGTGGCCAGCACTGATGAACTTCTAGCACCTTATAAAACGTTTTCCCAGAGACCTCATCACTAGCTCCTGAAGTCTGCTCTCCTCACGCCCACAGTTGAGTCACTTTTCCTCCTGTCAACAGATTTTTAAACTCAACCACATTGTGGCCGCTGTGGCCAAGATGGCCATCGATCATCTCCTCTGGCCACCAAACCTCCTCTGTTAATGAGCAACAAATCAAGGAGGGCATCTTTCCCACTTGGCCCCTTTACTACCTGTGATGCCTTGGTACCATCAAGTACCCCGGAGCTTTAGTAATATTCTGGACACCTGAAGGACAACACCGTCATCTGTCACAGCCAACATGGCTTCATGAGGGGAAAGTCCTGTTTGTCAACTTTTTATGACAAGGTAACCCACCTGGGTGATCAACAGAAACCACTTGATGTGATTTTTTTAGACTTCAGTGAAGTTTTTGATGCTGTCACTCGCAAGATCCTTCTGGACAAAATGTCCAGCTCATAGCTGGAAAAACACATCAGGTGATGGGTGAGCAACTGGCTCACGAGTCAGGTGCAAAGGGTTACAGTGACCGGGGTGACACCACACTGGTGACCTATCACTAGCAGGGCTCCACAGGGCTCCATCCTTGGTCCCGTGCTCCTCAACATCTTCATACATGATCTGGACACAGGACTGCAAAGCACACTAAAGAACTTTGCTAATGACACTAAACTGGGAGGAGCTGTTGACTCCATCAAAGGCAGGGAGGCCCTGCAGAGTGACCTCAATGAATCAAAGGGCTGGGCAGTCATCAACTGTGTGTACTCCGCACCTGGGATGGGGCAACCTTGGATATATGGACAGACCAGGGAATGAGAGGCTGGAGAGCAGTGTCCTGGAAAGGGACCTGGGGATCCTGGTTTATGGCAAGCTGAACGTGACCCAGCAGTGCCCTGGCAACCAAGAGGGCCTACCCTGTACAGGGGGCATGAGGCCCAGTATCACCAGCCGGGCAAGAGAGGGGATTGTTCTACTCTGCTCTGGGCTGGAGCAGCCTTGAGTCCTGAGGGCAGTTTTGGGTGCCAGTATAAGATATAAAGATATTAAAGAATGTCCAAAGGAAGGCCATAAAGATGACAAAGAATCTGAAGGAAGAGCCTTACGAGGAGCATCTGTGGTCACTTGGTCTGTTCAGCCTGGAGAAGAGACTGAAGAGAGATTCCATTAGAGTCTGGAAACTTCTTTGTGAAGGAAGGAAAGGGGTGGACACTTAGCCTCATATCTGGTTACCAGTGCCAGGACACAAGGGAATGGCCTGAAGCTGTGTTGGGGGAGTTTCAGGTTGAGTATTAGGAAAAGGTTCTTGCCCCCAAGGGTGTTTGGACACTGGAACAGGCACCCCAGGGAAATGGTCTCAGCATCTGAGTTCAAGACGTATTTGGACAATGCTCTCAGGCACTTAGTGGGATTCTTGTGATGCTATGTGCAGGGCCAGGAGCTGAACTTTGATGATCCTTGTGGGTCCCTTTCAATCCAGGATATTCTGTGATTCTACTCTGTGTTTGTAGCTGCAGGCATGTACCTAACTGAACAACCATGTGAGATAAATACCTTCCATATACGTACTTTGAACTTGCTGCTAAATTCAAAGGAGCTAAGAAAAACATGTAATTTTAAGTCTTACAAATTCTGAATTAATCTGTAAAACAGGACATTTCACATTATTACAGACAGTACCCAGAAGCAGATCAACTTATGCGTGCCTCAAAGTAGATCTGCTAAAAGAAATGAACACAGCTGAAATAATCCTGGAGAATTCAGTATGGGCACCAACCCTGGATCTAAAAGCTCTGTTGTAACACAACCAAAAGCCAAGTGTGATCTGTATGCCGCCCATGAAAGAATACAGGTATTTGCCTGTTTCCAGGAGGCCTCAAGTTCAAAGTTTCCTGCCTGGTCTGTTGTCAGTTATTGCACATGAAAGCTTTCCTTGTAAGAGACATGGATAAGAAGCCAAGTAGTTCTTCACTGGGGAAAACATTAGAGTCTGCTTTCTTCAGGAACGCTGACTTTCTTGAAATCTCTTAAGATTAAAAAAAAAGTAGTAAGAAAAACAAGGTACGAAATATTATTTGTATCACAAAGAGTGCATAAGAATTCTTCATGTTCCACCACAGCCAACTTTCTACAGCCAGTTCAGTATTTTGTAGTTCTCAGTGGTATCTCTTGCTGAAGCCACCTGCTGATAAATTGTGTGTGAGCTAAAACTTGAGTACTTCAGATTAAAAATCCAAATGAAACCCAGAAGCATTTGTGATTTAAAAGGTTAAAATTACTTTTTTCAGCCCATAGTCATTTACACTTTTGCATGGGCAAAACCCCAGCAACTCTGGACAAAATGTATTAAGTGTTTTGGAAGATACAAAAAGTGTACATGAAAAATCAAAACATGTTAATTCTAACTGCTGGGAAGAGGACCAAAAAAATAATTGCCCAAAGCAAAATTTTCACCTCAGAACAGCTGCTATACACGGAGAGCATTCTCACCCTGCTTAAAGTTACAGATCTGAGAACCTAGACTACAAATGTAAAACTGCCAGCAAACAAAAGTAAGTCTTTGACACAGTAAAATATTACAGCAGTCTCTCGTGCCACTCTTGAGAACTCATCTTCCCTCTTGAAGAATATATAAAGGCAAGTCCTCCATTTTACAAGGCAAAATGCCCTAAAATTTTATTCCTAGAAAAACAGGATTGGCCAATTTTACAGCCACATCTGGAAGTGCTGGACCGCAAGATGCACTTAGTTATTGTTCCAAGGCAATTGTGATAAAATTGTTGTCTACAGCGGAATTTAACATCTTTGAAAAGGCCAGTTTCACTTACTAAGAACTTGACTGGACAAGGGCAGTGCTGTCCTTGCTTAGAGCAGGAATTTGGATTGCATGACCTGTTGAGGTCCTTTCCAGTCTGGATGATTCTCTGGCATAGCCATCTTGATACTCTTAGAAATTTTCAAAGAAACCAACCCAGGAAATGAGTATTTTACCTAAGCTCTTGCATGTAGTTTAATTCATCATGTTCTTCCACTTAAGAAAGTTGAGGAACTTGAAAATGCCACTCTGGAGTCTATACAGTAAAACATAACACACAAACCAGGATTTCTTTACATGCTTCTTTGGTGAATTGTTTTATATACTTACAGTGAATTCTCATTTTATTTCACACAGTATACACTAAAATGGCAATCAACAGTATTTCAAAAGAAAGCAGTTTCCAAGTTCACCATACTTTCCATTTCAACACTTAGGCATTTAAAATACATGAAAGTTAGATTAATAATAAGGTAGGCCTGATCTGAAGTCAGAACTTACAAAGAGCAACATCTTTGCATTATTTTGCCATGACTACTTTCCATAAGTGATAACTACACAATGATTAATGATTAAAACGCAGATCAGTTTACAGCATTCACAAAAACAGACTTGCCACATGAATGTGAAAAAAGCAGCAGCCTCTCATAATTTAAAACTGACTTTCCACATGCTTGTTTTATTTGCAAAAACCATCTTCCCACCCCCCATATTTACTGAATCAACCAAGGACTAGGTTATTTAGAATGATTAAAAAAACATTTTCAGGCTGAATCTGAAGGGGAGAGAGGGCAAAAATTACGTATTTCAGTGGCTCCTTTGCACAAAAACAGACTTAGCTCTGCTCCACAAAATATTTAAACTAGCAGAGATTTTATATTACATACATCAGTGCTAAATAGTTAAGGAGACAATTTTATACACACCCCTCCAATCTAACAAAGAAACTCTAGGAACAGCCAATTGTTTTCTAGGCTTTCTGTACACTTTGAACACCACTACTACTACTACAACACAGATTTGTATAATTATTAAACTCTCATATGGAGCATTAGAGTAAAACTAAACTCTGAAGTTATCAGTGGAAAGTCAACTAAAAATGGCACTTACACATGCACACATCAGTTTCTACTTTGCTTTATTCACACACTTAGTTAATGCAAGCCTTGCAAACAAACTGCAAGACACCCAAATTTGCATTCTATGCAACTCTGCCCCACACCCATTTTTCATTGTTTTTATACAAAGCAAGAGATGCTCATTTCATCTTCTGCCACACTGCAGCAAAGTAAGTCTTTTATGTACCTATAAATGATAACATTTAAGTCTACTTCAGTCAGTTTTAGTTTTTATTTTACTCACAGTTCCATAAACAGTGAAGCTGGAAATATTTTTAAAAGACCAGTAAAGCCATCAGTTCCCTACTTGCAAGTTCTTACAACTTAAGAAAATATATTCCTTTCCACTGGCTAACAGTCCATATTAAATATCAGATGTGATGCTTATAAAGCAGATACTAACAATTCATATCCATTCCTTTTGTAAGAGAACTGGTAAGAGGAAAAGTAAATCCTCAATGCAATCATATTTGAAATCTGATCCCCTCTGTATGACTGCATATGACATATTCAATTTGTGTCTGTAATTTTTAAACAGTCCTTTTTTAATTACACTTCGGAAACTATATCCCCATTTTTAAAACAAGTTGTTCTACAGTGTAAGGAGAATCCACAGAGTGGATTCCCTGAAGTTCATTTTCTAAGCCATTTAAACAATAACTAGGTTAGCAAGTTGATTATGTCCAATATGCTAGATCCAGACCTGGACAGATTAAGAAACATTCTGAAGCAGTGTTGAGTAAATAATTTTGGTAAGCTGTAAAACTGCCGCATGCAAGGTATACTGTACTATAACAGCTCCAAATCCTTTATAAAAACCTTGCATTCCTTCTTCCCGTTTTATAGTATTTATACAGTCTTTCATTCCCTCATACTGAGTATTGATTGGAAGCACTTCATAGCCAAGGTCTGTATTGTCAATTATTGTGCGTGTCCCTTGAATATGAAGGCGGTGCAAAACTGTTTCCAGGGGGTAGAGCATGACATCAGCACAAAGGCTAGCAGCAAAGCTAGCAATAAGTTCTGGAAAATACGCATCCAGCATGTTCTGCACAGAAGTGCAGCTCTCAGTTGGAAGGTTGTGGGAATTATCCCTTTTCAAAACAAACAGGACAAGCTTCTGGACGATGGAACTAATGACATAGTGAAGAACCCCATGTAGAGCAGTGGGAAAAGTCAGGACCATCAGAGAAAGGAGACGCTTGCTATGGGGTACTCCCAAGCCTACAACTCTGCCAATTCCTTCTTTCACGCAGTCCAGGATGCCAGGATTGTCTCGAATGATTTCACTCTACAAGCACAAAGAAGGAGTTAGAACTCATACTAGCACTTCAATATCATCCTGACATCCACTCTGACATCACTGCTGAACTTTAAAAAAAGAGCTGAACACTTGCTGTTTGTATTTTGTCTACACTGCAGTACAAATAATAGTCCCTTGTTATAACACTCTTCACAGCATCCAATTGAGGAGCTTCTTTTTAAAGAATGGACCCATCTTAAAGAGGTGAGGCGTTTTAATGTGTATCGCAGTCATCTGTGTTTCTGCCAAAGAAATTCAACTTTTAGCCTACAGCTGAAAGTATCAGAATGCAAACAGTCATGAACTTAAAATGTCTACATCTGGGGCAAAATGCCAAGAAGTACTTATTTAATTCAAAATTCCTTTACTTTAAAGAGTATGACTATAACCTTTGAACTTGATTCTACATAGTAAAGACCTTTATAAGTAGTGTTGAAAAGTAATTTTTTACATGAATTTAATAGATTCAGTTTTGAATGTTTTCATGGCATGATATGCACTATTCTTTACCCATGTTCTTAGTAAAGAAATAATTCTGTTCACGTACTGAAAATAAAAATCATGTAATAATTATTTACTCTGTCACATTTCACCTGTGAGTGTAGGATTAAGCTAAAAACATTATTTCCCCTACAAATGGTTATACTCCAGTGCTTTATTATGTGGTTTACATTCAAAACTCAAGATTTCGGTGTTGTCCTAAATGTCTAAGTCTTTGAGTCCATGTGGTCTGTGTCTTGACCTCATGCCAGAATAACCTACCAAAATATCCCTCAGTATTTTGAGGAAATACTGAACAGCTTACAGACCCTTCATGGTCTTTTCTATGTGGGAGAGAATCTAGTTTAAATGCCTGAAAACATAATGTTGTTGCAGACTCTTAAGTACAAGTTAAGCATTGACTTATTTGACTATCGACTCCTCTCCTGTCCCACATCACTGCAGTCACTGCACTTCAAAACTATTCTTGCTTTGGCCTAAGACGCCACCATGAGGTTCAAGATGCTAATGACAAAAGAACAAATGTGGCAGATACAAATTTCCACCATTTACAGCTATTTTGATGAAATGTACTGACTTGGGCAAGTGTCAAACAGATAATGTTGAACAGTATGGTCTATCAGAATTAAGACAAAGTCAATATAAACTTTCTAGTAGGAAATCTAACAATCTTTAACTTTTCTGGTTTGTCACTGGTCATTGTCCTCTTGCAGCACAGGAACGTATCGCAAACCTGGCAAACCAAGTTGCTCCCCTGCACTGATTAATAAAGTATTAATAAAGTATTTTTACTTTATTAATCCTCAGATCTCAGAGGATTTTTCATAACCAATCCATCACAGAGAAGACTGCCTACCTAAAAGGCTGAGAGAGATGCTTTTCTGGTTTTTTTATTGCTTTCCTCTGAAGTTGCTTTCTAGAAAAGAAACTTTCTACTTCTTTACGTTTATCTGCTGGAAGACATAGATACAGCATGTCCCTATTTCACACGCAATATATTCCAATTATCTACATTAAATGTTCTTTCTAGTTCTAGATTTAGAGTTAAGATAGTACACTAATATACCCCTCATAGTGAACACCCATTTCAGCCAAGTCATACAGTCTCAAGCAAAACAAATGGAACTACTGCAACATAAACTTGAATTCAAAGATTCATTTCTCCACATAATCTCATCTATTAAGAGTAACAGTATATTTTTAAATGTTCCAAATATGTGTAAGTTACCTGTACAGTTTCAATCAGACTCGCAGAATAAAAAGGCATTGCTATCACATGTGTTAACCTGTAGAAATTAACAATGTAAGAATTAACATAATGACAATACTATAATTTTAGACAGACATCTGAAAGTTGATAGTTATCTACCGAATTATTCCTGAGAGAAAATTACCTAAGCATAACTCAATTACTAAAATGTACATCAGGAAGCTGAGATAAGCCTCAGTCAAAATTTTAGTTAAATTCTATTTCCACGGGACCAGACTGATGAGGGTCTAAAAGAATCTAATCTGTTACATCAATTGAGTTCCACAGACACAGGGATCTAGTATGAGAAAACCTGTGAAAGTAGTGTATATAATCAAGATTGTTCAACAAATCAGCATTTGAAAAGTACCATTAACATCTTGTCAAGTAAACATAGCAGCAGACAAAACTTATGTCCATTTGGTAGTTTTATTATGTTTAGATAATAAGACATAACATACATGCTATACTTACCCTTTGAGTAAAAGGTGTCCACCTATCTGCCTGAGGTTCCATTTATGCGAAAGATCTCTAAAAAGAGAAGTATTAACCACAATATGAAAAATCACCCACATGTAATTCTCAAGCAATTCTTCCGTGAGTGTCAACAACCAGTTTTCATATTGGTGTTCTACTATTTATGTTCAAGTTATTGAAAAGACAGAGCAAAACATTTAGTAAATCATGCTTAACTTCTAGTAGTTTTTCAGGCTTGTCAGACATTCTATCAAAAAAGGTTTCAGTTATGAATTAATAAGATGTTTGCAGCTCTCACAGCAACTGACTTTAACCAGTTCTGCATTTATTTAGCAACCTTACGCACAAGTGCTTAAAGCAATTTCCAGGGAACGCTGGAGTACTTTAAAATCCTCATACTTTTCCTTTATCAAGAAATCATTTTTATTGCATTTTGGCTTGGTTGCACTCTTCTGCTCTTTAGATTATGTTTACCATGCTGTTGTTTCTTTCCCAAAAATCTAAACCATAAACCGGCACAGTCAGACAAGAACAAATCAAGTAGAAGAGATGAGACTAGAGGTTGCACAGTAATTCTGTACAGATATAACTGAAGCTTTTTGTCCACACTTTTAGCTACACACTTCAAAATACAAACAGCAAATGTTTACATCCCACTTGACAGAAATGTAAACCCACCTAGGTCAAGATACCATTCAAATACCAGATGTATTTACAGTGCATATGGTCAATACTCTAGATGTGAGGTACAGATACTTGTCTGAAGTGCTGGGCACACTAGACTTAGCATTTTTAATAACAAGCTATAAAGTGTTCAGCTTCAAGCATTGTCCAGGAATCACAGTCAGACATTGCCTGTAGTTAAAATAACTGTAATCTAAGAAAGGCAAGATTTTACTCTTTTTGAAGAATTTTTGTTGTTAATAGCTACCACATTTTAAATACATAGGTCAATCACTAAACAGGAACAGAAGATCATTTTTACCATTACATATTTCAGATACTTGGATCACATCCACTTACCCATAATAGTTAAATGATGTGGAAAATTAAACCAACCAAACTAATGCGTGAAAGCCTAACTGTCAATCCACAAGGCATAACTGTCCTTGCAGTGGAAGAACAATTATGCAACAAGTTTGTCTAATGCAAAATGTTCACACCTATTTCTGGGTTCCTCTCCTAAAACAGGGCTATTCTTTCACATAACTATACTATACAATTTACATTTCACTTCTCATTTTGCTTCTTGTGTTCTTTGGAGGCTGATAATGTAGTTAAATAATCTTTTATATCAGCTTTGCTGGCACTGCTGCTACAAGCAATAACCTTCTCCTTCCTGTGACCACCCAAACATGCAAGCCACCATTAAAAAGGAAGAGAGAGCATTCAGTAGAAACCTGCTGTGGGGTGGTGCATGGATGAGACAACCATTTAGCTACATCACTTTCTCAATCCAGTTAATTTCCTGACTGTTCACATACTGTGTTTCCAGAAAGATGGGAGAAGCACAGAGGAAGGAATGACCTGATTCCAGCAGAAAGGTTTGGTTCTTTTGGCAGCAGCACTAGCTGCTGAACTGGCCCATGAGTACAAAATCATTCCTCTCATTTATTAGAATTCAGAACTATGAAGATATAAACACTGTATCACATCTCATGAACTTAGGCATACCCTAGAGCTGTATCGGAAACACACCTGGAGGAAAGAACATGCCTAGGAATTTCAATTACCTATGAAACAGAAGTGACCAAAACCCATCAATACACACTCTATACAATTTAAATATGAAATGCTTTTGCTAATGCTTTTGAACTTGCAAATGCCTACTTTTTTTTGGTATGGATGTATGCATCATAACAGTATTCAATTCAGGCTAGTCATATTTGTTATTTTTAAACCCAGAGTAGTTTCCATGTCTCTGAATATTTTTAGTAAAACAATTACTAAACTTCCATAGCAGACGATTGACACAGTGATGTAGAATGATGAATATCTCTTTAAATGAACTCAGTAATTTTTAGTTGTAACATCTTTTTTATGAGACAACAAGGTACATATAGTTGTTGGTCAAGGAAGGCAGAAGACAAAGCTGCCAGTCACAAGGACACTCATTTACCATGTCTTCTCATTTACTCATGCAGGCCATTCTGTTCTCTCACCTACCAAAGACAATGCAAATATTCATCAAAACGTCAGTGCTGGCTCATTAGCTGGGCAAGTTTTCTGTATTTCGATTAATAAGACTGAGAATTTTTACCTTAGATATGGTATTTGCTATTAGCACACAATAAAAACCTAAATAAAATAAAAAATTATGATTTTTTTTAATTACAGAATTGAATACGAAAGACCAACTTCATTATTTCTATACTCAGACCAGTAAGCAGACACAAATAAATAAAGTTCCCAGAAAGAGTCCCTCACTATTTATGGATGATAAGGCTGTCTTTTCAAGACAACTACACTGTGTTTGGAAACACCAATTTCATGTCTGGTTGTTCTCATGAAGTAATAGTTTTCCAACAGCCTTACTAACACTTTGCAAATAAGTCAACAACTTAATTTGTTAGAAGCAGTAAAAAACCCACACGATACCTCGGTAAAGGTGTAAATTCACTGATGATGCCTTCTGTTGCCAGGGTTATCCCCTGAACAATGAAAGTGCTGCCCATTCCTTTCCAGAGAGCTCTTGGACCCTGCGTGTTGAAATATGCAACATAAAACTCAAAAATGTTTTCACCTTATTAATTAAAATATTTCAGTAAATTCAGACCACACAGGGTTACAGTTCCACCATTCAACTTTGTCATTAAATTCAAGTAACAACTCTTTTTTAATCTATGAAGAAATTTTTGTTTTTCTGTAATTTCCAAGACCTGTCAATAATTTTGAAAGCATGTCTCCAACTGTTAATACTCTATGTTATAAACTTAATACCATTTTCTATGGATAAAATGAGCTCTAGATGTCAAAAGTACATCCATAAGAAATTCAGATTTAAGAATTTCTTACTGCCTTCTGATCTGAATTTAAGGATTGCCATTCCCCTGCAGAATTGGAAATGTATTCAGTACTATCTTTGGAAGGAGTCGCTTCAGCAACAACTTTATCCACATAACAATTAATGATCATTTAGAACTAATGAAAAAATATTAGTTCCAGGGACCTTTAGTTTTCTAACATCCATAAATCTTTCTTCACTAAGCACTGTACTTCTGAAAAAAATAATGGCTTACTTTATCTTCTTGACACATTTCAGTAATCACAAAAATAACAAACCCTTGTAATAGCCATGTTTTTGAACACTATCTCCATAAACGCTTGGAGATTTCAATGCACATACATGCTGTAGGAACTCTTGGGGCTCAGACACAGCCTGACACCAAATACTAACCTGTGTCTTATTGATGCAGTACATGATATTGACAACAGTAAATGGTGTGAGATGATAATTCCGTGCATGATAGTTAACCTGTTAAAAATATAAATAATGGCAGTCTTAGAAACACACTTGCAGATGCTACAACTCTGAAGGACAAAACCTTTTCAAATGTAAGAATTTTATCTCTGTAAAGATCAACTAAAAATATGAGTAAGTTCTCACTGAAAATTAGGGAAACGGGCAGCCATTTTAAGTATTTTTATGTTGAAAGTTTAAACCATAAATCATACATAAATCAGAACCTACGAAACAAAGCATCCTGCTTGTAAACGGGGATCTGAAAGTTGCTCTGCAGACCCCAGAACACTTACTTGCTGTAATTTGCTTTCCACTGCCCACACAAAAATGAGCAGGATTTTTCAAATTAAGCTAAACTGCAGAAAACATGTATTCTACAAGTAAAAACTTGTTAATGTAGCAGAGTCCCCCTAAAAATTGCAAAGCTTCCTATACCACATACTTTCATACCGAGTATGAAAATACAGAGATATGACAGTACACAGGAACTTTGACTGGAAGAGGGAATATAGAAGACATACCTGACATTGACGACGTAGAACAATGCAAGGATGTGCCAACACATTCTCTGTAAATAGGCTTTAGAGGAAAATTGTATTCAATACATGGTAAACCACTAAAAAAATTCTTAGAAAAGGCTTGTTAATTTTCTCCAACAGCAACAGATCAGTATTTGGAAAAGCAATGTATTTTCTAGTGAATTAACAAGGCATTTTTGATGGCTATCCAACAGCCTCTCAAGTAACAAGTTACATAAAATCTGACACATACATTTACTATAAAAAAAGCCCCAAATATATGTAGTATGCACATATTTTTATACGCAAGAAAACATACAAAATTTCTTAATCTCACTTTCCTTAAAGTATCAGGGTACAAACCAACCACAATTATGAGAGCATTAGTTCCCAGTTTTATGCTAATTCTGCATACTGTATTATTCATCAAGACTCTCCTTAGGAGGGCCAGAGAAGGACTGGTACTAATAGCTGACTACTTATTCACCAAAAACACTTCTGACCCAAACTAACTCTCCTACCACTGCCAGAAGTTGTATTTCAATCAAAACTTCCAAAGCAGAATTCCTGGTTGCAGCCATTCAGAGAAAATGAATGGCTCCTTTCATCTCAAAGTGCCTGAGTGATCCAGAGTACTTACCTGCATGTTGTTCAAACCTGGGACACGGATTAGAAAAGTCAAACATCTGGGATTTTTACAAACACCCCAAGCTACAGGATCATCTGTGGTATGTTTCTGAACTCCCGACAAACAAGCACAAGTGGCACAGAAAAATACTGCAGTTTTGTAACTATTGAGCTAACTAGTAATTTGCTACTAACAAAAAAGGTAAAACTTTCCCTGGACATCGGTACCTTAAAATTCACCACTTTCTGAAGAATACTATCAATAATCAGGGTCACCACAATAAAGAATAAAACGGCCATTCAGACCACTTGGTCAGATGAACATTATGGTCCCAGGAGACTGTGGTAATATACTTGGAGACATTTTCACCTTCTTAGGAAACATCTGCACTGCCTAAAAATAGTAATAGAAGTTGCAAATGTCAAAAAGTTTTCTGGTGCTACTTTCAGATTACTTGGACAGGGTACACACATCCTGGGCATTCCATATGAAAAACTGTTTCTTACATTCACATACGCATTTTTTGAGCAACAGTTAAAGAAAACAGAAACCTAAATGGAGGGAGCAGGTTTCTAAAGACATTTCAACTGCTTATGGCTACTGGAATAAAAACACAGTATAAAAGCATATATAGGGTTTATAAGACAAATCAGAGTTTCACTATTCCTTTGTCACTGAACACAACTCTTACCTTGCAAGGCCAATACCAAAGCCAGCAAATCTGTTCAACTGCTCTGAAAAAGAAGACAAAAACCAAAACAAGATCATACAGCAGCAATAATCACAAAATAGGAGAAATTTCCCTGCATAGGATCTGAAAAACTAGTTTTATCCTATACATGCATCAGAAAATTACAAGCACGAAACCACAGTATTTATGGCAGCTCACCAACACAGGATATAAAAAACATTATTCCCCCAGGAATATTTGCACTTTGGACTGCATCTGAGTTTGTACATACTTATACAACACTATGCTTTTCTTACAGGGAAAAAAAGAAGACAGAAAGCAAACAGTAAAACAGGGAGTATGTTAGTATCTTAAAAAACCAATTCAACCAACTACTGAAAGACTTAGCATGAGTTTACAGTAATTCTGAAACATAGATAACTGAGGTGAAAATAATGTTAAAATGGTAAAAAGGCAAAATTTTGGGAGAAGTTACACAAAAAGCCACAGATGGAGTAAAAATCATCAACATAATGCAAATTTTCAAGCCACTTGCTTATCTCCAGTCCTTTGCAAAAATCTAGTTACTGGAGAATTACAAAAGTGATGAATTCAACTGTCTGTTGTCTGCTACCAGACAGACATTTGCACACTGGGAATTACCAGAAAGGATTTTAAGACAAGCATCAGAACAACAAAGGCATTTTAAAGTTAAAGCTCAGCCCTACAGTCTTCAGAGGGAAATCAGTCTGAAGGGATGGATGAAGTCAGTAACTTCAATGGAGCGCCACACAAGTGTGGCAGCCCTCCCAAAAATGATAAGATACCATTTGCAGCTGCTGGATTCAGTGATTACAGCAACTCCTTATCAGTCCTCCAAAGTGCAGAATGAACACACCTCCTATATGCAGATATGGGGGAAAAAAATGCAGTGTCCAACCATGCAAGGATACTTAAACAGTGTTTCAACCAGTGCATGCATGGATGGAGTCCACCTAAAGGCTCTACTCTTTATAAGACCTGAATAAAAACACAGCAGCAAGGGTCAGAAAAGAAAGACTGGCCCAGTAATATAATGCGATTTCAGGTAAATTAGTGTTTCATAAATCTTGTGATACTCAACTGTCTATAAACTGCTACTTTTAAATAAAGACAAAATGCAGTACCCTAGATACAGCAAGTTTTCCTTAACTCACCTCAATTTCAATGAAGACCTAAAATGACTTTACTTATGTGGTCTTTTGCTCAGTTTCCCAACAATTACTGAAAAGCCTTGAATTCAGTTGCTTCCTTAAATCCTACCAGTCCCACAGTTCCCTCGCTATCACGCGTGGAGGGGGGAGGTTTACGTCAGCAGCTCATGTTTTAAACCCGAGAGAAGCCACGCAGTCCGAAACACCAACACAAACGCAGCACTGTAAGACCTAAAGGCACTTCCCGCCCTTAAAGAGGGCGGAGTGTTTCTGCAGGATACTGTTTACATGGGAAATGAAGAACAAGCCGATCGCACACTGCTTAACAAGAAGCTGCGGGGCGCGTTCTGGCACTCTCAAATCACATTTGCAAGGAGCTACACAGTGCTGGAGCGCAACAGGCAACGACGGAGCAGTCCGTATTCTTCTAGAGGACTTCCTTCCTTGGCGCTGCAGCACCGCCAAGTAAAAAAGAGGGCCCTGGCGCTGCTCGGCCTGCCCGCGCCACAGCCCAGGGCCGCCGCCCGCCCGCCCTTGCCTGGCCGGTCATTGCTCGCGGGAGGTGGGAGCCGGGGGTCACCGAGGGACCGGGGAGCGGCAAGAGGCGGCGACCGCCCCCGTGCCAGCCCAGGCCGGGCTCTCCCTTACCGGCGCCGGGGCCGCCCGCCCCGAGGTTGGCCTCCTCGTTGGAGCCGGCGCCGCCCAGTGGGGTCCCGGCCCCATACGGCGGCGTCTTCTCGCCCCAGTGCAGATTGCGGCTGCCGGGGATGTCGGGCGGGGTGGTCACCCAGGGGCCCAGCTCCGACCCGCTGCTGAAGGGCCTGGGGCCGGGGCCCAGTCCGTCGCGGCTGACCCCGCGGTAGCCGAGGCCGTCGAAGCCGTCGGGGCGCCGCGGGTGCATGGCGGGGATGGCTGAGGGGACCCGGCTGGACCGAGGGAAGCGGGAGGGGCCGCGCTCGAGCCGCAGCGCCTGCGACGGCCCCAAAGTCGCCACTCGCCCTGGCACTTCCGGCTACGCTGAGGCCGCGCGCATGACCGCCGGCGGGGCGGGGCCGGGGCGCTGGGCCAATGGCGGCGCTCCGCTTGCCCGGCCCAGGGCGGGGCGTCCCGCTCAAGGGGTGGGCGGGCGAGGGCGCCCTCTGGCGGGGGGCGAGGAGGGTCTCGTCCGCCCGGGCGTGTGCGGAATTCTTGTGCCAGCCCCGCTCCCGGCCTTTTCCCGGCGGGCCGCCGGTCGTGGGGAAAGAACAAGAGGTGGCCGGAAAAGGGGACTGTGCAGGCATTAGACAGCACTTTCCGTGGAAAAAACATTCTTTTTGTCGACCCTGGGGATAAGAACAACACAGCAAGCGCAGGGATGAGGCCAAGAACGGGGGCATAGACTATGGAGAGGAGTACAGATCACGCAAGATCCCCAAAGCCCTCTGACCCATTTTCCTAAATGGTCT
The DNA here is from genome assembly GCA_008694505.1 of Cyanoderma ruficeps. Lineage (NCBI taxonomy): Eukaryota > Metazoa > Chordata > Aves > Passeriformes > Timaliidae > Cyanoderma > Cyanoderma ruficeps. Next base: position 209,935 of record VZDJ01000340.1, read on the forward strand.
GAAAGAACAGATTGGCCATGACAACTGATTGCATGGAAAGTGAGGAACACTTCAAGACAGGGAAATCAGTACATAGAAAGTATCCCCCAAGCCCAGGCGGTGCCCACAGGATATCCCATCGGCTAGATGGATGCAGCTGGATCAATTCTGACACCAGGATTGACATCCCTTCAGCTGCATCAGTGCTGGAACCGGGAGTGATCTTTTTCTCTCTTCCTGTCTTCTCTTTAGTTCACCTCTTCCTGTCTGTCTTCCCTTTCATACTACCTCTTTATCGACAACTCTGTGCTTATATAGAAGGTCAGGGACTAAAATACCAATTTCTATGCTGAGTGTGTAACTTACAAAAAAAACTTTCTGATTATGTACAGACCCTCTGACTCCTGTTGATTCTTTCAACCGTGAGCATTTATGAATCTTCCTTCACCTTAAGAGTGGGAGGTCATACCTTGTGGGTTTAATGATCCCTTAGCTCAGAATAACAGTGTCTTTTAGATTGAATTTGTCAACCAGACCTGGCACGTCCTATCTTTCCTTAAACACTTCCAGGGACAGTGATTCCACCACCTTCCTGGGCAGCCCATTTCAATATCTCGGCACCCTTTCTGTGAAAGAAATTTTTCGTAATGTCCGGTTGAAACCTCTCCATGCACATTTAAGACCATTTCCTCTCACCATGTCGTTTATTGCATGTGAGAAGAGGCTGACCCCCTCCTCACTACAATCTCCTTCCAGGCATCTCATCTTTTCCTAAGAAGCCCAGCAAAGTCTCCCACAACTGGGTCTTCATCCGACACACAGATTGTGCACTAGGTTAAGCTAGCATTAGTGCATTCAAGTCAAAGTATAGCACAGATAGCAGGAGTCATCCATAGCTTTGTGAGAGGGAATCTCATTAATGAATATAAATATCTCAAAGGCAGGTGCCAAAGGATGGTGCCAGACTCTTTTCAGCGGTGCTCAGTGACAGGGCAAGGAGAAATGGCCACAAATTCAGCACATAAAGTTACAACATAGCTGTACTCCGATTTGTTACAAAGTTTAGTCTTTAAGCCTAAGGTTGTGAAAATCATAAAATCAGAATAGTCAGAGTTAAAAGAAGTCTTTAAAGGTCATCTAGACCAACTGCCTTGCAATAAGCAGAGACATCTTCCATTTCCAGCAGGTATTTAGGGCCCTGTACAACCTGGCCATGAATGTTCCCAGAGATGTAGCTACAGCCTCTCTGGGCAACCTTTTCTGGTGTTTTACCAGTCTTATAATACTCTCAGTCCTTCAGCTGTGTCAACAGCACTACTCAGCTTGGTATCATCTGCAAATTTGCTGAGGGGGCACTCAATTCCACAATGTCCATGTTATTGATAAAGATACTGAACAATACTGAAAGATATTGATAAAGATACTGAAAAAATTAAATATTAGTATTAAGTAGAATTTTTAGGTGTGCCTTTTACACAGTGTCCCAGATCACTCCCTGGTGTCTGACTGTGCTCCCATAGCACAGAACCTATTTTCACATGATACAGCAGAAGTTTGAGCTGCTTTCTTTTCTTTGAAAGAAAACACAAAACAATTCAGAGAATTACTTTTGCAGTGGGAACAAATTGGCAAAAGCCAAAGTGCACTGAGCAGGAATTACAGTAGGACACAAAGCTCCTGTGCTAATGATCCCTTAAATTTAATTCCCATGTAACTTAGTATAGAGTCAGGCATGAAGTTTCTATGCTTGGTCTTGGAAGCATGATTAGCCTCCAGGAGAGAAAACAGAATGAAGATTCAATAAGAGAAACCCATAAACCACAGTTCCTCAGAAAAAAATAGGAGAAAGAGTGTTGTTCTAAAGAAACCACAATCTTTTTCCACACTGGAGAATAACATTACGATTGGAATAGCCAAGTCTGCTGCTTTTTCTTAAACAATATTCATTGACTAAGTATGTATATGAGAGGGAGAACTATTCAGGGTGAGGAAACTGTATTAAAATTAAAATCTGCATTCTCTTGGAAAATTATGCTAGTAGATATTGTTTTGTTAACCAGTTAGCAAAGGAGTGAGTAGACTGCAAAGCTGCTGACTCAGATTTGATTAACACCACTTCTTTGAGATCTGCACAGTGGGCAGCTGCCCTCTCATTCATATAATGAAATAGGGCAGCTGTGCTCCATGGTAGTCAGGGGCTTCCAGCACCACAGCTTGAAAGACGATTGAATTTGGCCTGTATATTGGGCTTGTGTGACTGCAGGAGTGGCTTCTGTGGGAAGACATCAAGTGCTGCCCCTCTGTCGGGCACAGCCAACTCCAGTTGGTTCCCAGCCAGATCTGCCATGGCCAAAGTTGAGCCCATCTGTGATTTTGGTAGTAGGAGAGGGTAAGAGAAAGATGGTTTTTCTGGTATCGTACTCTGTTTTAAACTGGCAATAAATTAATCTTCTCCAACTGGGGGTCAGGTTTGAATGTTAATTTTGCATTGGCTTAGACAGGACACACAGTAGTGCTTATGTGATTTGGGGGGTGTCTTCACCCCATGCTCATGTTTTACTTCCCACAGCAATTCAGGCTGAGAACACAGATGCTTGAGCACCAGCAGGAGGCTCACCCACTGCCAAGGAGAGCAGCAAACTCACCAGCTTTTTCCTGGGTCTCTCAGCTGTGACATCCATAGCATCCTTTGTCACATCCCAGTGGTGGATGTCCAAACAGCTCTTTCCCTTCAGCTGCTCATCTCTCGAGTGCTCTAAGAATAAAATCTTTGGTTTGCCTCACAATTGTACTAGGCACATAAATAAACCCTCAAGCATCCCAAAAGGGTTGGCAAAAGGGAGCCTGGGGTTTAACATATGCTGGCAGTCTGGACTTGAATCTATGACATTTTCCTGCTGTCCATCTCTGCAACTCCCTGAATTACCCAAACAGGAAGCTGGAAGGTGCCACGGGCTCTTGGGTCTCTGCCACAGGCTCTTGGGTCTCTCCCTCACACTGATAACTGGCAACCAGCGTGTCTGTGCTTTGGCTGGCTAGTGCTTGTTCACCAATACCCATCAGGAGTGATCTAGGCAAGGAAGAAGAGCCTGCAAATTACCTTCATGGGGAAATTTTCATTTCTGAGATGAAAAGAAACGAGTCTGGAAGTAAAGGGGTCTTTGCGGGGTTGTTTCTCCTCACAGCTGAATCTAAGGTGGGTGGCTGGATCATCTTTGCTGCTTGTGCAGTAACATCTCTACTTCAGTCTTCTTTTGTGTACAATGTGTGGAACACCTGAAATCTTAGATATACCTCCAAAGCATAAGAGTGACACCCAATTGCAAAGCCAATATATGATACCATGTACAATGCATTAATGCTTTTCTAATGTTTTTGACAGCAGATACCCAATTCTGTAAAATGCTGCATATGTGATTAATAAGTAGCAAGCCATGAGTAAACAAAGTTCAGAATCTGTTCCTCAGCTGAGTTGAAGAAGCATATATGGGAAATGGGAATCAGAACTAAAGAAATTAAAAAATTCTTGTTGTAGGTTGTTACTGGAGTAAACCTACCTGATACAAAGTGGTGTTATCCAGGGGGCTTTGTCACGAGAAAAGTGCATTAAGGTATTCAAAGAACTTGTCTATGATTAAGATTTGGATGTAATTAATTCATTCACACAACAACAGAGATGTGCAATGGCATATGGGTACATGTGGTGTGCCTCCCCTGGGGCCTCACTATGATCTGAGAAATGCTCATTAGGCCTCGATCTTCACAAACAGCACCTGGGCTGAGCTCCTCCTGAGCTTATCAAAATCAGTCTGTTCCCAGGAATTAGTACTATCTAATGAGCTCCTGTTTTTCAATGAACAGCCTTGAAACTTAGTTTTCTTGCCTGGAAAACAACCCAAGCAGAATAACAATTTTGTTATCAAACTTTCAAAGAACATACCACCTCAAATTGCAGTCAGGATGAAAAATTACTATGAGTGAAGCCCACTCTTTTGTGACTCTATAAACAATGGCCCAAAGTGAGACACTTTGAGCTCTCTGGGACAGCAGAGACTGTGACCAGCACCTCCTTCTGTGTGGGGCCTCTCAGAGCCAGAGAACCCTCAAGTTTGCTAAACTTGGAGGAACACTGAATGACAATGATGGAGCCTAGACTGACACCTCTACTTCTCCAGGCTCAACCCTTTTTGCCCATTGGGAAGATCCAGAGGCATCAGATGTGTGTCCTTCACTGAGTTTGAGGGGAATTTGTCAAAGGTACTTTGTGAGTGTCTTGTACAGACTCTTTAGGTCTGTGTGTGTGAGGGTGTGAATATGCTATAGCAAATGTACAAGGAATTCTGCTCTCCTACATTCTTAAGTACTTCAGATTTGTTAGGTTAGGCCCATGAGTTACAGTAAATATGAATCTTTAGATTCTATATGAATCTTTAGATAAATTGTTTAATTTAACCTGTCATTAAAATCCTGTTAAGTGCTGTTAAAGCTGTAGGCCTAAACAGTTGGTCAAGTCTAGGGCACTGTTTAGCAAAGGGGTGTACTCTGAAACTTGTGACACAGTGGGAGGATCTTCCTTATGCTTATCCTACCCCTCTCCTATCCTTATCCCCTGCCTCCACAGAGATAAGTTTTAGGTTGATTTTGGATTTCAATTGACTGGTTTTGGGTTTTAGTTTCCTCCTTCTCTGTGTGCTTTAACCAGAGCAGTTGTAATAAGTAGTAGAGGGAACCTTGCAAATGAACTACATCATACTTTCTGTTTTATGTTAAACCTGCTTTTGTCTATGCCTTTTCTGTGATTCTTTAAGTGACCTTAAAACATTCATTTGCCATAGAACATTAAGAAAAATAAACACATGCACACATGAAAAAATATATTGGCACAGCATTAGGTTTCTGTTGCTGCCAACACAGGCTTAAGCAGCTCCATCTTGTGACACAGGTATGAAATTCTCTGTAGGGTCACACACCTGGATGTTAACCCTGCACTTGCCAAGTGGGGAACTCAGCTTCTGGCCATTACCACTGATCCTGACCCAAACCATTCTCTTCTCAGCTACTTCAGCCTCACTCTGTTTCATTTGCGCTTAATTGAAATGCAGACAGCTAATCCAGGTATCGATGAGCTCCCAGAGCACCCAAGCAGGGAGCTGCTAGGAACTGGGCCTAAGGTCTGGTCATTTTAGTTTGTTTTGGAAGCTCTACTCCTGTCATTATAGGTGTTCTGCTGGTATATTAAGTCTTACCTGGTGTACTAACTCTTATCATTGTTATAATCACACCAGGAGTGAGACTAATCTGTCTTCCTTGCTGAGGCTGAGGAGAAATGCAGAAGAAAAGCAAGCTCTGTGTGTCATCAATGAGGCAATGCATGGGGTTTCTGAGGTTTAAGGACAGATGTCAGTTTAGATGCTGAGCTATAGGTAGAAAAATTGTCAGGCAGTATTAATAGACTTAGTAGATTCCCCACCTATTAAATGAGAGAGTGCACACACTCTCCTGCAGGTCAGTTCATCTGGGAGTATGCCATCAACTCTCTATGAATAGTAAATAATAGTGATAATAGCAAGCAATGCAAGAAAATTTTGTGACAGAAAGGAGGCTGTGGCTGATGACGGAGCAAAGGACAGAAATCTGTGGGCTGAATGTCACCTGTGACAAGGTAATGAATCTGTCTAGTTTCAATCTCAAATGCCGGATGTCATTTGCAGTTTCTTGGGATTTCTATTCCTTTCAAAAATGAAGCCAGTCCTCATGCTTTATAGGCTTTTTGGCCTGACACTAGCATCTAAACAGATGAAAATAATGATTGCTGCCACACTCCCTGGTACCATTAATTTTTCAAAAGTTCATGTTTTCTGTCGCTGCTTTAAGGGAGGCGGCAAGGCTTGGTGCAAATGCTCAAACATGGACATGGAGTGCTAAACAGGCATGTAGTGGTAAACCTTAACATGTGAGGTGTCCCCGGGTACTTGTTGGGCCCATCAGTCCAGAAAGACACAGATCCTGATGTAGGTCTTGTGTCACATCTGTTGGCATCCTCTGCATGGTTTGTCTAAGCAAAGGTGTCCTAAGTGTGCCACCTGGGTGCTATTCCTTGGCTTTGGGATTGCTGAGGTTTCCTTGCTCTGACACAGTTTCCAGGTATCCATTGCTATGTGTCCTGGAGTGGGATGAACAGAGGAGTTGCTTCCTCACCTCATGGCGGTCCTGGAAGAAGGAGAACACTCAGAACCTCAAAAATATGCTCAGGTGTGATAGGTGGTACACTTCCAACAGCTGAGACAATTATTTCACGATATTATTCCAACTTTGTGACATGTTTTTGGCAGTGCTAAGGATGGACACAGATCTTATTCCACAAGCTCACAATCTGTGAAAACAAACGACAGATGGATGAACAGCATGCCAATAAGTGACAAGGTGAATGAAATACCTTAGAAAATACTCTTCTTTATGCTATTATTCAAGTAATTTATTCAGATTTTTCTATTGATTCTTTTATCTTCTTTTATCTTCCCAGTTGTCCTGGGTTGTAGTATAGGATGTGCAAAAGTATTCTATCACCATCTTCATGAACTGTTGAATCCAATTGTTGGAGCAGTGTTTCCCAGACCCCTCCCCCTGGACTATCTTCTGTTAATGGCCCATCAGATGCCTTGCTATATGACTCATAGATAACTGCCTCCAGGAGCAATCTCTCTCTAATGGGCCATCAAGGACTCCTGTATGACTCATCATCCCATTGTGAGATGCTCTGCCCAGGGGGAGGAACCAAGCATTCTCACCTGGATATAATCTGGGATTTGGGATCAGTACAAGCAGCCCTTACCCACTGGATTCCCAGAAGACCAGAGCTACCAGACCTTTCTACGGGACCATTGCTTCAGAAGACCACCTCATCTGGACTGCTTCCATCACCCAGCTCAGGTTATATTCTGACTCTGTCAGTGGTCTTTTGTATTATTGCATTTATTTTATTCTACTTTTTTTTCCTTTCTTCTTCTTAAATTGTATTTTATGACTTGGAGCCTCTCACTTGGTTTGTTTTCAACAGTGCTTAGTGGTTTATAGCTTTTTACTAGCTATCCTTGCAGTACTACCCTGAGGCTGATCACCTCCAAGTTTGGAACTTGAAACTGGTAGAGAGAGTAAATTTTCTGTCTCACAGTAAGACAATGAAAGATTTCCAGCAAGGTTAAAAGACAGGCTCCAACTATGCACAGCTTTTTTGCAGTAATTGTTGTTATTTATCATGTGCTTTTACTTTCTTAAGAAGAGTATAATTCAAGCAACTTAACAACATATGTGTTTCCTTTACAGATCAGAATTATCAAATCAGACTCTGATCTTGCTCAGCCACAGATGCCCAGGAACACACCACACCCTGTGAGCTTTGGTGACCATTACATCAAATTTTGTCTGCTTCTTCTCTTCAGCATCCCATGCCAGCCAGCTGCTCCAGATTGGGATGCTGGCTGCTCCTTAAAATAAACCTCACTCGGAGCTTTATCTTGACCTGGGGGTAATTTTCTAATTTTTTGCAGCCAAAATCTGTATGCAGTTCCTGCATGCTGCATGTTCCTGGCGCAAAGTCCACACTGTCCTTAAACAAGAGATCACTTATACATGCCACATACCACCACTTTCCCCATCCCTCCACCCCACTCCCTATTACCTATTCCTTATGTAGCAATTCCTTGCCCTTGTCATGGACAGGGAAATCCTGCCATTGTGCCTTCTCACAGCACAGCCAACACGTGAGCTAGAAAAACACCCTAAGCAATTTAAGGCAATTTGGGTCATACCATGTTAAGAGAATTGGATTCTTTTGTCTATGCAGAAGGACTGCTGATGGCTCACAGACATTTAGTACACAATTCCCAGTTGTCCATCTGGAATTTCTAACACAGCTCTGTTCCACCTGTGCAACCCTTCTGCTCTGGTCTCTTTATTCACGCAGCTTTATCCTATCTAGAGAAACCCTGAAAGTAGGATACATACAGGAAGGGCATCAAACTGTGTGTGTTCAGAGGAGGACCACTATGAAGGTGAAAAATCTCAAGGGCCAGATTTTCAAGGAAGAGCTAAGGTAAACTTTGTTGTTCAGCCTGGAGAGGAGCAGTGAGGGGTAACCCCATTGCTTCCTCATGGGGGCCAGCAGCTGGGGAGGTTCAGGTTGACATTAGGAAAAGGCTCTTCACTGTGTGTGGCGGGGACCTGTAAGGATTTAAAGAGCACAGTCACCTGTCTCAAGCACTACTACTACAGAAGAACTTTGCTGTGAGATGAGCGCAGGTGGGAGCAACAGGATGGCTCTAACTCCAAGCCTGGCGTAATTGGGATCTGGCTAGCACATTCTGGGTAATGGATGCAGACAAAAATTCCCTCTGTGGCAAACTGTGTAAAGAAGCAACTGCTCATAGGGTCAAAGATCCCCTCAAGTTATGTATCAGATTGCATCTGTGACCCCTGGAGCCCCCACTGCCACATATGCCTACATGGATACCTGAAACCTGGACTGTAAATTAGGCCACTGTGGAGGGAACTTGACATAAGATAAAGGTGTTACTGTTGTCTCAGTGTTATCTCAGGCCTAGAGAGAGGTAAACAATCCTGGGAGAGAAGAACCTGTCACTAGTAATGGACATAAATAATGCAGCCAAAAGGAAAGCCAACTCAACAACTGTGCTGAAACCAGCTATGAATGGGTAAAAGGTAATTCTGGCAGGAGGAGATTGTGACTGCAAGTCAGAACCCACCAACTTGAGACGAGAGAAGGACTGAGCATGGGACTAATTCGTATGAGAAGAGAGGGAATCATTTAAGCAATAGAATAAGAGAGCTGTGTAACTAGTTGTGAGAGACTGGAATGTTAATACTTAATGACTCAAACAATCTGCCATTTGCAGTGACTGTCCAGATGCAGAGGAGGTGCATCACTCAAGGCAGCAGCTGAGTGTGGAACAAAGAAAGAGGCTGATAAGAGGCAAATCCTGTGAGATGAAATAGTGCTTTTCATCATACCAGTGTCCACACACTAGTGGCTCAGCTGTGAAGACTCCCCTCTCAGGAAGCATCAGGACATTCACAGTGGGTCTGATAGTGTTCATCTCTGCTGATGGGCCATAATTGACACAACTGATACTACACCCATGTAAGTGGCAGCTGTAAAGTCTCAAAAATTGTCATAAACCATCAAAGATTCCAAAGCATCCATTGATCCACATTACATCATCCATTGTAAAACTTACCACCCCAGGGGAGGTACTTGGGCATTCTCACCGAGCCTGAGCCTATAGTGACCCACTAGATTTTGTGTTTCAGGGCCTTCCGCCATCCCACATGGATCAAGACTGTGACCATCACTTTCACAAGACTGTAACCAACACGTTGACCAATGCATGGAAAAATTGCAAGAATCAAATCTTGCCTCAGAATCCGCAGATGGTGACCATGTAGCTGTCTACCCTTTTCCTTTCTTTCTCTTTCTTGCCTTTACCTTATACATTTTTTAAAGTGTTATTTTTATACTTTCATATTGTAGCATTTCTAACCAAAATAGCTACATTTTAAAATTTTCCAAGGACCTTATTTTACTGTAATGTCCTAAAGTTTGCAAGTAAAAGTTTGTTATTGAACCTCTGGAGAACTTTGTTGTTTCTCCTGCACACTGCCCAGAGTACACCAAACAAGACTCCCCTAAACCTGCCAAGCAGACTAGGACATAACACAAATGAGCACTAATTAATTAATTAATTTCATTGTTTGCTAGGATGTATAAGTGGTGAAAAGTTTTGAACAATCTCAGGACTCCCACCACTGAGCCCACCTAGAAGCCCAGGGTGATTAAGGGCCAACAGGATGCCATTGGATCCTTGAGTGGTGATTATGTTGCTTGATCTGTCTCCCTTCTCTCTTTTCCGTTTCTTTCTCTCTCTTCACCTCACATCATATTGTTCAATGAAATCCATATTGTTGACTTTGGCATATGGTCACATTTTTATCTTAATTCAGGCAGAGACATCTCTCACTAATCAGATCATATCAGGCACTGGAACAGACTCCCCAGAGAAGTGGTCATGGCATTGACCTGGCAGAGTTCATGGAGTGTCTGGATGATGCTCTTAGTCATATGGTAGTTTTGAAAGGAGCAAGAAGCTGGACTCAGTGATCCTTATGGGTCCCTTCCAATTTGAGGTATTTTATGACTCCCACCACAGCATGTTCTCCCAATGGACATAAACACTAGGGCACAACCTGGTTAATTTATACCAAGTCTGGTTTCTCTGTATTCACAGCAAAAAGAGGAGAAATCTGGATAAATTGCATGACAGAGGTATGCATACTGCCATTTCCTCCACCTTGCAGTGGTTTTGTGGCAAGAAACTTTTTAAAGCTGTACAATATTTCAGGTTTATCTATAGCGAGGTCTGTGCTGATTAGTATAGACATTTTAATTCAATCAACAGGAGTGCTAAAACTGTACTGGAGAAAGATACTTTTGCTTAACTTTAATAGCATTTCTGTTTGGGAAAAATCAATGCCAAACAAAGAAACTGTCAGTGTCAGCCACATCTAAATTTGTTTGATCATGCTGTAACATATATTTGAAAAGCACTTTCAAGTCTTAGAAGGAGAGTAAAGGTTAAGTATCAGCAACAATGGACAAATACAGCTGGTTACTTCATAGATAGTATGAAGTATGGATATTATATGGATCTCATGCTCTTCCAAAGTCATTACTGAAGTTTTGTCTTCAAATCATCATGGGGAATTTGTGATAGGTTTGACAAAAAAAGTCACTGAAACCAAAAAAAGAGAAATTACAATTCTGAATGTGACGATGGAAGCATTTACAGACTGGTATTTTTTGTCCAAATCAATAGAGGAGAGCAAATGATTAATTTCTGCTGGCTTTATTTCTTACTGAATTAGTGACAGCCAAGGCTGCAGCTAGGAAAAAACAAACAAACAAAACCCCAAAACCCAACACACTGAAAAGGAAGAAAATGAGCAGGCAGCAGCCTCAGAGAGAGGGGGGCCTCAGAGGTAGGGGGTGGGCACTGGAAATTTCAAAACATCAGTCTTACGCTGTAGTGGTTACCTTGCCAGGATGGCAGATAGGTACTTGCTCTTTGTGAACCCAATCACGACACAGAAGGCAAAGTGAAACTAGATGCTCAATGTGTCTAGTGCCTTTGTCATTGCCTTTTTTCATAACATGAAGGAAATGCTGTCTGAATCTTTGATTCATACTTGATTTCAGATCCATTTTTACCCTAAAAACCTTGCACATTTCCATAATTCACACCAAACCAGTCCTGAATAATGAGAGTTGAAAGCAGGTCTTTGTGGAGTGATAAGTCTGTTTCAGCCCTCTCTCTCTAGGAATGGCTTCCCATGCAGAGGGGTGGAGGAATTCAGCAGAACTCTTTCTCAGCTACTGCCCATCCTTCTCCTCAGGTTTTGTATCATTTTATGATAGTGGTTCCTGCTCCTGCAGGCACAACTGGAAAGTCATACCCGGTGCTTTGCAATGGGAATAACCACAGAAAGCAGAGTATTCGTGGACAGCAGTGGGTGCCCTGCAGATGTCTCTGCTGTCTAAGCCTTTTCCAGACTGCCTATCTCCAGTGCTTAAATGCTCCTCACTACAACTTGCTCTCTCACCGTGTTCAACTTTTGACCATTTTCCATGCTCCATGCCCTGCCCACCTGGCCTCCAGCAGGCTTGGTCATTAACCATTTGGTGACTGCAAGTCAGCAGCAACAGCTCATTCATATGCCTACTTCCATCTCTGGCTTCATGTTAAGTCCGCCTGAAATCTTAGCTTCATATTATACCTTTGGTCCTTGGAAACCATTAAGCACCGTTACTTCTGCTTTTCCTCCCATTAATAATCTGTTTTTTCTAATCAGTTTAGGATGTAGCATTATTTTCTTTATGCATTAATTAGGTTTAAAATCTATTATCATAGTAAGAAACTGAAATCTAGTGATTAAGGCATAAAAATTCCTTCACTAGTTGCTTTTAATCTCACCAAGTCAAATGATTACACAGCTATCATGGGTATTTGTTAGTTAATGTGGATTTGCTTCAGAAAGAAATCCCATTCTTCATTAATACTCTATCTGACAACTCCTTAGTTTTCTCACAAAATTTGCAATGCTCTAAATGCATCTTACCATCACTCCCTGCATCTACTTGGCCACCTGAACTCGTGCAAAAGCTTTTACTCCAAAGACAGTATGGAACAAACTTCCCTGCTTCCTCCATAGTCTTTTGGTTCTGTACATATGCACTTGTATAAGTTCACATGGGGCTGTAGTCTTTCTGAGGCCAAGAGATTTCCCTGTTGATGAATATAAAGCTATACAAGGGTGTCACTCTGCAGACTGAGGGAATTAAAATCTGACCTGCAAAAAGTTCAGGTGGTGATTATTTGAAGAACCTTACATTGCAATACCTGTAATACAGTAGTTTTCATCTCCCCTGCCACTTAATCTTTTTTACTGTGATATTTGCCACCTCCCTTATTCCTTTGTATGTTTCTAGTCATTTTCCAATGGATAGTCATCTATTTTCCTATTTCTTAAGTTGAATACTCAAAAAGATTAACATTTTTGCTTTTATGCATCCTTGTAATGTTCTTTCACTATTTTCCTCTTTCACATTTCTGGAGCAATAGAGGCAATTAATCCTCTTTACTTCCATCGCCTCAGGTTCTCTCATGTTTTTCTGCCTATTTTTTTTTCTTTTAGTCAATTCCATTCATTATTTTCTTCAGTGATCACGGCATTTTTTTTCTAAAAAGCAAGCATAGCAATTACCAGCCAATTTTCTCCTTATTACATTTCCACAGAATGTAATGAAGTCATAGATGCTCCTCCCTATGAGACTTCATTCTTACAGTCCCAGCCCTCATAGTGAAATCTGGAATGTTTGAAAATATCATCCTTCAGTTCCTTCCTCCCTTCCTCCTTTTGTTCTTCCTCCCCTCTCACCCTCCCTGCCCACAACTGAATGATATTTAAATATGTAGATTTTTAGTGCTTTTACCAACTGCAGTAGGCACTGGGTTAGGATGTTCCTAATTTTAATCATCCAACAGAGAAACTGAGGTCAAGCCAAATAGGGTTCACTATCAGTTGTACTCTCACTTTCAAAGGAATCCAGTCATACCAGGTAGAATCCTGAAAGCAAACCCAAACAGCATTTAGTACAGCTCTGCCCACTGACTGCCTGCAAAAAACTCCCTGTGTTAGTAAAAACACCTGTGGCCAAACAGGGCACAGTGTCTGGCCAAGAGGACAGCTCTGTGAGTCTGTGGCAATGTTACCATACTGTTTATTTGTGTGTGATAGATCAAGCATCCATAACCCAAAGAAGCTTAATATCTTTGAAGAGTCAAAAGCATGTATAGTAATTAATTTTGTTACTACCTATTTTTGTTTATTTCTAATTTTAAAAGGGTGGTACTCATACATTGACAGTATTAATGAGACTGTGTAATATAGTCTTGACACTATAATGAGTCACTTTGGCATTATGTACCCTTATAATTATCCACAGTAAGTGTCCTTATGAGATGGGAACTGACAGATTCTTTTAGTTTCTGAAATTGTTAGTGCAGTATCATCCAAGTACTCTAAGATTATTTCATAAGAGAACATTGTTCTAAGAAGAAAAAAGCCCATCCCCAACCAGACTGAAAAGCAGGGACTATACTTGCAAGGCATTGACTGCATTTCTTCAACTGAAAGTACTTAGCCATTGTCAAAAGAGGTTTCCTCCAAGTCACACTGAAATGATTCATTATAATCATGTTTTTGAAAAGTCTGACTCTGTAAGAACAGGAATATAGTATGCTGGCATTTTAGATACTACTTTTGAATGAAACTTTCCTGTGCTATTAAGGCCAATTTCAGAAAAATAATTCAGAAGAGTGTAATATCATTCACTTTTTCTAGTATCAACCACAATATCAGAATATGTTGGTTTTTAAACTTCCAGTGGTTTACAGAGTTACAGTGCTGTCTAATAAACAACAAAAAGACGTACAAAAGAGAATTCTGGAAGGGGATTTTGAAATTTCTTTACATAAAACAAAGAAAGGAGGGCATAAGTAAGTTGCAGCAAATAACTAACTTTGAATATATGTGTCTAAAATAATTTCACTTAGTTTGTTGAACAGCATGTGGTTAAAGTTTTCCTTCCTGTTGATCATTATATTCCAGCAAAAAGCTTCTGATTTAACTAATGTGTTAGGGACTAAATACCTCTATTGTTTGGTTCCTTAGTACTCAAAAATAAAAGACATGTCCTTACTGAAAGCAAAACTGATCTATCTGTAGGGTACAAAACAGAGAGATTCTCAATGCTGTTTGCTCTCAGTTTGCTTTTTCTTCTGTGTCATATTTTTAGGAGTTTAAACATGAGATTGTAAAAGCTGTATTTAAAGCTGACTTTACCAGATATGGTATGTTCAATACAAAAATGGCATGGTCTTATTTTTCTTACTGATTTGAAAAACTGGTGTATTTTATTATTTCATTGAACATAACCACATCCTGTAGTCATGCCTGCTATATTGGAATGAGTGTATAATGGCCTCTGGCTGAACACTGCGCTGTCTAAAACTTTTGGTCAACAAACCACTAAAATTTTTCTCATTATCTAACCATGCTAAATTCTACATGGTTTGAGACGACTGATGATAATCCTGCAAGACTTGTAGATTCTTCTACTTGTGTTGACAGATTATTCTTCATCCGCAACTCTGTCATCCCAGGACCTGTGATCTTTTAATTTCAATCCGAGCTTTTTAGTTTGGAAGTTCCTTTGTCCAGTAAAACTAATTTTTCAGAAATGGAAGGTTTTAGATTATCAATGCAAAGAGCCAAAAAAATATATATCATTTTAGAGGATAGAATGCCATCAAACATACAATGAAAGTCAAGGAATTAGAGGGAGCAAAGAATTTGCTATAGAATTTTGCTCTACAAAAATTGTCCGCTTGATGGTTTATGCTGCTTTCCTTTCTGTTAACACAGAAAGATAACAAAACAGAACAACTGGTTCAACATAGAGGTTAGATTAATAGTACATGTTTTTTTTTTTCCCTGTCAAATCATAGCATGGCTTTTCATAACAATTCTATATAAAAAAGGGACAAATTTGCAGCATGGCTTCTTGGGAACATATTGACCAGACAGCAGGATTCTTCTTGTAGCCCATTTGCTGACAGTGGGACAACTGGCTCTGGCAGTTAACTCAGAGATGGAGCAGGGGAGCAAACCTTCAGAAAAATGTTAGTCCTGGGGTGACATCAATTTCACTCTCTTCCTGAATTTGCCTCTGAAGCATTTTTGTGGAGTCATATCATTATGGATCCATCTCTGTGGGAAAAATGACCCAAAACTGACCCGAAGAACTGCAGCTGTTGCTCTCTAAAGTTAGTGCTGCAGATCGTATATGTAGTGGGGAAAAATGAGAAACATTTCTATTGCAATTTGGGAAGGAGTGGCTGAGAACCTGTGTAATTGTTTTTTTATGCATTAATCTTTCACAACAATTATCCGAGAATTCATTAAAAATATAAAAGAATTATTAGAAAGATAGACTAATCTCAGCAGAACTAGTACTGATCTTTTAAGACCTTAAAATATTAATTTAGTAATTTCTTTTAAAGGTAGTAGGTAAGTTTTATTTCAGTGAGCTTCCTTTGTGCCATCAGGTATGTATTTTTAAATAGTGACAAAATATAAAATACTGATCATCCGTGTTTCTAAATCATCCATGTTTGAGAGAAGAAACATACTTTTACAGTGTAATTGTTTTTGAAGCCTCCAAACTGGACAATAGATCACTGTCAGCCTCAATTATTGACTCAAAAGCCATCAACAAAATCTTTATTAAAATTATATTCTGGAAACTAACTGCAAGCAGGATTAGAAGTGTATGACTGGCCTGGGTAAGAAATTGGCTAAACGATTGCAAAGCAATGGTTCCTGGATTGTGTTCAGCATTGCAGAAACCCTTTTGTAGCACCCTAGAAGTGATGTTGCCTAATATATTTATCTATTGCTGGATAAAAATATTGTAAGCAATGAGAAAACAGATTTTGCAGATAATACATTGCTATATTGCTTAGGGAAAATCAAAGAAAGCTGTGAAGCAGCTCAGGGAGACCCAGTGAAGTTAGATGAGTTGACAAGAGATGGAGGTAAAAGAAGGCATGCTGAAAGAAGTATTCTGAAATAACATTAAAATACGTTAAAAAGGGTAATGGAAAAAAATTGAAAGGAGTTTGATAGGTAGTTTCAGATGCTATTATTGCTTTGAAGAAATATCCTTACAAAATCAAACTGGAAAAGTAGTTCTACAGTTTCCCCCCAGTCTTGGGCATTAAGTTAACTCAAGAAGGAAAAATTTTATAGTTATTTATGAATGTTTCAGTAAAAATATCACTTCTCTATATAGTACGATATAGTACGGTATATATTTCACATGAGAAAATTCCTCATGTGAAATGCTGTAATCAGTTTTGATGTTCCTTTCTCAAAGTGATCCTGTGTTAGGAATGTTGTCTGTCAGCAAATAGAAAACATTTGTTGACTTGGACTAAAATAAAGAAGTATAAAAAGCAGTAAATATGTATACTGTGCACCCTAAACTATAATTTTTCCTAATAAAGGATAAGAAGAGATACAAACAGATTTAAAGGGAATACATTTAATTTAAGAAATGTGGGAGGGTACAAAACATGGTTAATCCTGTGAAGTCTATTGCTGGAAAGATCTTCGCCTTGAGACAACACCTTTGCATTAGTACAAATACATACAGGGCATGCTATATCACTACAGAGCAAGAATTAGAATTCTTATTCTAATTAGTGCAAGGATAATTTATTAATTGCCAAAATTAAGAAATTAATTTTGTGCAAGGATAAATTCTTAATTGTCAAAATTTTTACACTTCTGAAATTTGGAGTTTGCTGTGAAGACATGGCAAACTGGAGCACATGAAGCAGCAGTGTAGGCTAGCAGTTACTGGGTTCAGAAGAGGCTTGCCAGACCAACCCTAACCTAACTCTATTCCAGGCTGAAGGGATTGGGAGAACATTGGTGGCTTGACACCCATGTTATCCTTTTGGTCGCTTTCTCAGTATATATGAGCCAATAACCTATTTTTTAGGCTCCTTTGCTGTGTCTTTCAGAACAGAGGATGGAAGATAAGGGGACCTGACCCCTGCTGATAACTCCAGGTGAATGAGTCAAAACTGGCTTAAAAGAAATGGAGATTGCAGCAGATAAAGAAATAAAGCAGTAGCTTTTCAGGCATGTGGGGTAAAAAAATTACTATAAGCCAAGACCAGTCTGAGATCCATTCATGTCCTCCACAGCTCACCTCCTCCTGAATGAGATGCAGTCTGACTATCCAGCTGTCACTAATGGCATTTGGACTTGTAGAGTCACTTGTATTCCTGCAAGCACTGGGAAGCTTTATTGTGATGTATTCTTCAGGCCCAGATTGTAAAAAAAAAAAAAAAGCAGTGCTTTTTAGCTGGTAATGTAACCCAGCCAGAGAAAAAGGAAAAAGGAGTAAGGCAGTTTGAAAAAACCAAATGAAAAGGATGCAGAAAAAATACCCTGCATATTTTAGTTTTAGTAAGAGCATCAATTTTCTCTGTAGAAGAATGAAGTTAAACAAATTTTGTACTGAAATACATTTGGTAAAACAAGAAATCATCATACAACTGAGTCATAAACATGATGTGATTCATAGGGGGCAGGACAGAGGTGCTGCCCAAGCCCTGGCTCCCTGTCAGCTGCCAGAGCAGTGGCTTTTTCCTTTGCCTTCTGGCAAGCAGAAGCTGACTGAGCCACACAGGCCACTCTCTGCTCCTGCTCTGCACAGACGCCAGAGGCAAGGCTGCCCAAGGCCTCCTGCTTGCCATGACTGGCAAGCTCTTCTCCCCTACCATGGCCCATGGCACCACAACTCACCCAAAAGTGGCAAATGCACAAGCCGCTGGGCCAGATGAGGATGATCAAGGTGGCATCCTCATCACCGTCTTCCTGCTGCAGCGCTTCTGCTGCCTGTGGCACTGCTTCCTTGCTGGTGGCACAGCACCCACAGCTGGTCTAGGACCAGGCAGAGCTTTGGGTGCAGGGTGGTGTCCTGGCTGCAGAGAGCAGTGAGGGGCAGGTGGCCTCCCTGGCATCCCATGGTGCAGAGCTCTGGTGCATCCCCCTTCCATAACAGCATAGACAATTTTGGAATGGGCTATCCTGAAAGAAGGGAGATGCCTCTTGAATTGGTGCTTTCTTTCTTTTGCCTGCTTTCCCAATGGCAATTGGAGCTTTCCTTAGCAGGCCCTTGCAGCACCTTCTCCCCAAACATCTGGCTCTGTCGCCTGCCCAAACCCTTTTACGGTTTCTTTCTCTGTCTTTATGCAACCAGGGGATCAGCTAGGCACGTCTGTCTGTTTTCCCCAGCCCCTATCAGCACTCCTTGCCAAAACCCTCCTGGATCCTGAGGCAGGCATCTGCTAGTTGCTCCCAATGACACAACCCAATACCCGTTTCAGTTCCAAAGGTTCACTGATTGCACCTGGCTCCAGCAGCACTGCTCAGAGAGAAGTGCACCAAAGGCAACTTGGGTTGAAAAACGTAATGTATTACAGCTTGTTGTACCATTGCTTCTTACATACAATTACAAGTTCTGTTACAAGCTTACTGCACATAGTTATGTCTCTGCTGACTCCATGGCAAGTGACAAAGATCACTACCAGTTCACACCTGTCTCATCATTGACAGGTTACAAAACAGCAACTGTACAGGGAGTGACTAACATCCCTGGCCCTCTCTAAATACCCACAGAGCTGGAAGGAAGTTGTCCAACATGAAGCAGGTTTACAGAGACAATGATACAGAGAGAAACATATCTGCATTGTGTAAATACACTGACTTCTGTATAAAAATGGCTCTACACAATGTGAACCTGTACAGAACTATACAATGACCAAAGTACCCAGCAACACCTCCATCTCCCTGTAACTAAAGACACAGAATTGCTCTACTGCTCCATACAGAGGTAATACTGGAGACAGACAGAGGCATGACTATATACAGGCACAGTGGTAACCCAGTACATACAGGAGTAGGACAAGATACAGATGGAATGAGGCTGGTCCACCTCCCCCCACCCCCCCCTCGATCACTTGGTCCTGCACAGAGCAGCTCTTCTGGAAATGCTGAGCAGACGGAGATCTATAGGAAGCAAAGGGAGCACTGAGTCGCTTGCGGCGTGCCCTCAGCTCTGCCATTGCCTCAACACACTCACAACCTCCCCAGACCTTCCAAAGTCTTCTAGCCCCCTGAGCGTCCCCAGTGCCCTGAGTCCCACCAGCCCTCTCTGGCCCAGGCCTCCTCTCGCCATGGTTTCCTGTTAGGTTCCTCCGCCTGGGGGTAGTTTGCAAGCCTTGACGCGCGCAGTTGGATTAGATGGGCAAAGCCAGGAGGCACGAGCTAAGCCCCTTCTTGCTGGAGCCAATGCGAGCGCCTTTTACCTGCTTGACCTGGGAAGGCTCATCAGGGCTTCGGCCTTATCCAGGGCCTCTGTGGAGCTCTCGCTCTCTTTGCTTGGAGGCAAATCTGGAGTCACCTAAAGCAGAAACTCTGGAGGTGTCTTGTGGTATTGTAGAATATTTCTGTGCTTTTAATTTTCTTCTTCCTTGTCCTAATTTTTTAAATTTTTTAAAAATAATAATTATTGGTGAGCTTTCTTTTATTATACATGCTTGCTTATGTTTCTGTCTTTGTTACTTTTTTTTTCAGTGCACTGCATTGAATCCACCATTTGTTGCCATTTGTAAAGCTTTTTTTGCAGTTGTCAGCTACTTGTTAAAAATAGCTACATTATACTGCTATTAAATATTCATTAAATGGAGTTGTGGCAGGCTATGAGAAATATCCAATTAAGCAGTTCACTTTCTACACAGAAGTCTACAAACGAGCAATCTTCTTTCTTTTCAATAATGCATCACAGGCTACCCTTAGTATCTGTAAAATAATTGATAAGGCAAAACTTATTTGTAAAATACATACTAGAAATAGAAAAGTAGATTAGAGGGAGTGATTTGCCTTGGGACTTTCTTCTGACTGGGGAAAAAGCACAGCATACTTTAATTTTTACATAGCCTGGGGGAACCTGAAATGCCATACCTAATAATTCAATATTTTCTATTTCTGACATGCATTATGTATTACTAAGTCTTAAAAACCAGAGTAGGAAAACACATTGTAGGCTTTATTATTCAGCCTGAAACTGTTACAGGGCACTAAATATGCCTGGGTCCCGGTCAAGGCACAGTGATGTTTTGGATTTATAGAGGTTGTTTTTTTTTTTTTGTAGCTAATGTGCTGATACACCTGTGGATGTGTGTGTGCCCAGGCTGCAGCTGGTGGCAGAACTGCCATCTGTGCGGGCAGAACTGAGCTGGTTGGAGCAGCAGTGATGGCAGAGACGAATTGGCTCAGGCTTCAGCATGGCTCAGAACATCTCTCTGAATTCCCAGGGCCAGCCCGTGCTGCTGACCCCTCCCTGGCACACTGACTGATGACATTAAAGCTAGCTAGGTTTGCTGTAAGCCTTATCAAACAGCTGTCTCCTCTGCAGTGCAGACCTGCCTCAAACCCTATCCTAGTTCTGCCAGAGGAGTGAACAGCCTGCAATGAGGCACCGCAGGGACCCGGGGTCTGTGTCCTGAGCAGCTGGGCTGCTATATGGATAACAGTGCCACCGGGCAGTGACATCAGCCTGGTGCAATTCTCCCGTTTCCCCAGCCCTGAGCATGTCCAGATACTAGGTTTCTGTGTAAGCCTCTGTATCCCAGGTTATACATTCCATGCCTCTTGTGTAGCACCCATCAGTTTCCATTTTGCCTTGTATGTATTTTACTTGCTCTCACTTGCTGATTATTTCTCACCTATCTTCACTTACTAATTCACCCTTTATTAATTTCTAACTCTAGGGCATTACTTCTAAATGTACTTTCTGGTTATTACCAAAGCCCTGTATACATGCTCACCCTAAACTCCATAGGACATTGGTTCAGCAAACCAGAAATTTTTTGGCGACTTCATTCCAATTTGAAATGTAGGATTTAATTGACTTAAGCATGAAGCAAGGCACTACAAGATGTACAGTAATTTTTTTCCTTCTTTTTTTTTCTTGTTTAACTTGAGATAAAACTACAATTACTTTTTTTTTTTGTTCCTACAGTGTAATATTTGAGACACAAAATCTTGCATTGACCTTGCATTGATGTCGGAGGACGGGTCCTATGAATGTGGCAGCTAACGGTGACCACCTAAGGTACTTAGAGCCTTTCAGAAAAATGAAATAGCTCTGGTTAGGGACCCAGCTCTGAAGGAGGGCATGCTTTTTGATGTGATCGAGAACGATCTGCCACTACAATCCACAAAAATACCAAGGAAAAGGGGGTGAAATCCAGGGAGAAGGAAATTTATGGGAGTAGTGGTAAAATTCCTACCTGAGAAGCATGATTTCTTATATGACAGAAGTGAGCATGCATCTAGGAACTCAGCAACAAGCTCATTCTTTACTAATTTTTCAATTTTCCCTTGAGGTAGTGTGCAAGAAAAATACTTTGTGAACATTTAGATTGTTTAGTACAGTATCATTATTAAACTTACATCTCAATTAAAATCTTATTTTAAACTGTGAAAATAATACATTTTCTATTATAAATGCAAAGCAGAGAAAATAATTCAATTAGAAATGAAAAGTAAAGCTGCAGCTTTGTTTTCATACTTTTACCATGTTTTCTACATTTTTCAGGAAATCACAAATTCACTCAGAAGTCCAATGTGTTTGAAAGTCCATGCTTGTCAGATGTATATGTACTGAAAGAAGAAAACAACTTCTCTGCTAGGTTCTTTAGAAGGTTGTGGTGCAAATATAATTTGTCCTACATTCGAAATGGAAAATGAAGGGATTATAAAATACACTTAAGGCCATATTTTCAAATTACGGACTTCTGTTTGGGCAGTTATCCTTTTTCCCGTGTTTTTTAAACTTGGCAGGAAAAAAGCACTGGCTGAAAGAGCTCAAAAAACTCTTATAATTGGTACCCTAGAATGGGCATCTTAGTGAGCTTTCAGTGCTTTTGGGCTTGAGTTTAGCAATCCATTTTTGTCCAAATAAAGCCTGGGTTCATTTCAGCAGCAGCAGTAGGCTTTATAACACATTCTGTAATAAAGAAGCAGCATTTAGTGAATCAAAACCTAGCAATGAAATAAAATAGCCTCAGCTTTGTGCATTTACTGACAATGTTAATTCTGCAGTCACCAGTCTGATGTGGCTTACATCTTCTCAGCAGTGTAGACAAAATTGAATTTTGTGGCCTCAAGGTTATGAAAAAAATAAGTAAACTATACTTATTGTTTGGAAATAAGATGTGGTGCAGCTGTGAAACCGTCCTCCTCCAGCCATCACTTTTAACTCTACCCTGTCTGATCTCTTTCTTAGGCTCTCTAGCAGAAAAGGCTCTAGGGTTGTCTAGTGCAGGCAATGTAGTAAGAACTTATCTGTCCCTTTCTGGAATGATTTTGCCCAGCTCCACCACAGAAACCTGCCTGGTTTTCCTAAGCTAGCAACTGCTCCAGTCTTTTGTGTCCAAAACTGCTACCTTCTCATAAACTACACCAATGTTGAGAGAGGGTGGTCATATTTTAGTTTCATAAAGGTGGAATTATTGGTGCTTGAAGCCAACTGTTGGTGTCAGCCCCCAGCATCACTTCTAGAAGGGTGGTTATAGTAAAATGAAAGTTCTGGCTCTTTTGGCTTTTATAGGAATTGCTGATCATATGCAAAATGCTAATGAATTTAATTATTATGTATTTTTCCTGTTTAATAACTAGAATGTGTGGGAAGACAGAGATAGTACTAAAGGCACTGCCTCTGATATATTGCAGCTGTGTTAATTACCAAGAGTGGGAACAGCCTTGCCCTCACAGCTGGGTGTGATAAAAGAGTGAGTTAGTTGGTAGAGAGTCAGTTGGGGTCTGCTGGCTATTCTGTGAGGAAGAAGGGACAGGAGGTTGTGTGAGGAACAGGTAAGGTAAGCCACTGTACAAGGGACAGTGTTAGATGGCTGTGCTAGGGGCAGGAAGCAGCAAGCTGGAACTGCAGAAGGAAGAGAGAAGAAGGAGAGAAAGAGCCAGAGCTGTGGGGAGCTGCCCACAGGATTGCTACATAGAAAAGGTATGAAAGACATCTAGATAACAAGGTGCTGATGCCTGAAGCCCTCTGAAGTTTTGTTGAAGCACTCTGAGTGCACGGCTGTCTCAACTCTGACAAGAATGGGCCAGCATTTTGGCCATTAAACACTTCATGTGGTTAAAAAACACTACATAAGAGGATGTCTAGTGAGAAAAATAAGTATTTTGATTGACAAAAAAGATCTTCTGAATGACAGAAGTTCAAGGTAGGTCAGAGTAATGCATTTTCAGATTTCCCAGCCATTTTACTGCTTCACTGGTTATCATAGAAATATCCATGTACTACCTTGGCTGGAGTTACAGATATTTTAAGAGGTGGTAAAAAATTGTTTTTGTTGGAACGTGTTTAAAATGGGTAATAAAGCTATAATTTTAGGTATGAATGCCTCTTCTTACTTAAGTTCTAGCTCTAGAGTTCTAACACTGATGCCTCATTAACTGCTGCTGTAGGATTTTACATCAGCCAACTAACTCATCCAATGTCTCTAAAATATGCAATTTTCTTTCAAATGTAGCTGGGTTTTCTGCATGTAAGAAGGATGTCCCATTAGATTAAAAAAAATTTTGGTTCATTTAACTTTTCTTCGGCCTTTTACCCTTTTCCTCCCAAACAGAGAATATTATGTCTTAGCATTTCAGATTCTAGGGAACATATGAATTTTCCAGTAGCCCAGAAAGAAGCAATTATGCTGTCTCAGTGCAAATGTGACACTCAAGAAGGTACAGTTTTCTTAAATTATATTTCTGTTAATTACTCTAAGCCTTTCTAACTAAGCTGTGAAAGGTAACTTGATTGCTCTCAAGTACAAAATTTGGAATAAAGCCAAAATGAAAATGTCTTCTACTTCCTGCTTCAAGAAAACTTTAGAAAAATATACTGACAGTATCAATGAAGCAGATACATTTTCTGTCTGAACTTTCTCTTATTCTATTTAATCTATCAAATTGCAAAATCATTTCTATTCAAGCACCTGTTATCTTACATTTCTTATGAATAATGTCTTTCTAATCTGTTCAGAAATAGCAATAGCTACCATTAGAATAGAATTTAATGGTATCAAACTGAAAAGTTTTAAATAATTTTTATTCACACTTTTCTTTAGTGGTTGTTATTAGCAAAATCACTGAATATTGAGGTATTCTTTAAAAATGCTAACTAGTTTACAGTTTGGTTTTACATGTGATAAGATTTTATGTAGTGATTATGTGTCTTTGCCTACCCACTCAAAAAACTTCAAAAAACTTCTTCAATTAACTTCTGTAAATCAAACTTAATGTTTCAGAATGTGAAGCTGCTGAGGTTTTCTGCAAATCAGAAGCTAACTAGAGAAGAGGATCCTGTGCTCTACTGTGTGTACCGAGGGAGGAACAGTCATAATACAGAGCCCCATCCATTTTAAGAGGCTGGAATCAGATGCCTCAGTCAAGATGTGCATACGAGATGATCTCTCAGCACTTTGACAGCTCCAAACCAAAACTGACAGTCTGTGAGTCAAAGAGGAAGGGACATTGGAAGAAACAGGGAAATACTGCAAGGAAAAAGAAAAGGTGAGGGCAATAGGAGGGTGCTGAGTGTAGTAAAAGTATTGAGGAGGTGCCTGGAAGGTCCACATATAAATCCACATACAGGGAGGCTTCCTGTTGTGCTCTTTGTGGAGGAACTCTCAAGCACTCCGAATCACTCTTGGTAAACTCAGATAAGAGGAAAAGCTATGCAAAGCATCTTTCACATGGAGCTTTAGGTAGAACAAGATTTATGTAAGCAAAGCTTTATTAAGTAATTTAAAACAGGTTTCATATACACTTCAGGGTTTTTTAGCAGTTGAAGTGCTGACCAAAAAATGTGATTTAGTGTTGTAGAGGGGAAATGAGAATGATGGATGAATGTGTGTGCAATGTTCATGATGTACAGTCCACAAAGCTGATGTGTAGGACAAAGCAAAGCCACTCGGATTTTATTTTGTAGGAAAAATAATGCTATGTGTTATTTTAGTCTCAGGGGCAAGGTCCTTCCCCAGTAAAAAGGAACTTTAAAGGGGCCTGGGTTTGGGACCATGGTTTGCCATATTGTACCTTGTTCAGAAAGTGCTGCTGTTGACAGGTACAAGTTTTCATTATGAAAATGCAAAAAAACGGGACCACCAGTTTAACTAAGTGCATATTATTGTTAAAATATCTGTTAGAATTTGATGACTGACTCAGAATAAAACCTTAGAGTTCCTGTTTATTTAGCATGCCAGTAGAGTACTGGCATAAATCTGTGGACGTTTTCACGGTATTGAAGAATACAGTTTTGCATAGAAGAATAGACTCACATGTCTACTTTTTAACCCTTTATTGAGGAGGAAATGGGATTTGTGTTGATAATGCATGAATCCTGTTACCTGACAAGTCAATTATCAACACTTTTAAAATCAAATCAGTCCTAAACAAACTAAAGGCTCTTCTTATCACCTACCTACTAAGATGCATTATACATTTAATAAATAACAGTAATGCATTGTTGTGCCAGTGAACCATCAATCCTGAGCTTAGTCACTTGTTGACTGTGTGGAAACTGCATGAATATCAGGCTGCAAAAGAACATGACTACAAAGAACATGGAATTTTAAAATATTCTGCTCTTCAAGAATCCTCTGAAGCAGAGAATACTGATTAGGAGGTACTAGAGCTTGCTTTCATCTTGCAATAAATAAATTAGTATCTCTTTCACTGGCTGTGGAGAGGAAAAACTTAAAAATTATTTTGAAATCAAGGATTATTTTCTTCCCATGTTGATATGGTGGAGAGGAAAGGACCATCAGAATTTTACAGAATGTATCCAAAGAGTTCATGCAATGTTCACAAACACTGTACAAAAAAAATAAAAAGACTGTACTATGAGTTTGTACTGTGATTCTTATTCTGAGGGTACAATTGACCTAACTGTGAGTAGATTTCCAGATATAGTATAGAAGTCTTTCCTAAAAAATGAGTTAGGATTCCTCTGTCCTGTCTGTGTAGTGGGTTACATCTGGAAAACTGTGCTCCTTCTTTGATTCATCTTCATGGTCCTGGTTCAAGGTGGCAGTGCACAACATGGTACTCAGCAGCAGTTAATCTCTTTTATAGATCTACTCCTACTGGGCTAAATGCACTTACTGGCATAAATATAGCCATATGGAGAGGACTTAGTGGGGAAGAGATCAAGCAACGCTAAAGGAATTGGACAAAAGGGGCCTTAAATATGGCATCTAGGCTATATGAGAAATAAGAGCTGAGCTAACTACTTACATTCTCTCAGATCTTCACAAGAGAAAAACTAGATCTAGAAATAGGGGATCAGCAAATTTGCAAAAGGCTTTTGTTACCAACATACCTAAGCATGTTAAAAAATGTCCCATACTGCATAGTGGAGGGAGTCTTTCCCTTCCATTCTGATGTTAAGAAGTACAGTATCATTTAAGTGAATTAGTAAAAGATCAGAGCCAGTCTTGATACATTTCTGCTCTAATACTGAATGTTTTTGGACCTGATAGTGAAATCTTGTTTCACACCAGAAAATACCAATATCTCTCTCGACTACGAGGTTCTTTTCCTTGGCTTTCCTTCTCTTTAGTCCCTGAATTGACCTTGTAACAACTGATGACACACTAGATCATAGTCCAGGTTATGTTTTGACAGAGGCAGCCACTCCCAGCAACTCTCAGCTAGTTGCTCTGTGCTAGAAAATGAACTCACCCAAGTGGAGGCACTTTGGCCACTAATGAACACCTTGTCTGCTTTGAATTGTTGGACTTTCTCCCCATCTTTCCTAGGACGGTACAGAGAGAACTCAAGCATTCTCACATCTGTCACAAATTCTTGCAGCTCCCAGCATCTCAGCTGTCAAAGGCAGCTACATGATGTGTGGAAACTCAGCATATTAATAGCAAATTTCCAGAACTCTGTTCTTAGACTAGGAACTTTCATGAACCATGTTTTCTAGACAGTCCTATAGGTCTATAGGTTCCCAAGCAATCACTTCTCCCTCTCACTCTGCTTGTCACTTGTGGAGCCCTTGCTACAAGAGAGGAGCATAGCTGCAGTGCAACATTTCTGCTCTGCATTTCCCACACAAAGTAACTAGGTCAGCATGGGAAATTCTTCCATGGAACTGATTCAGCTTAAAAGATCTGCTTATGATCTCTAGATGCCTTTCCCTGCCTAGACTATCTACAATGTGCACCATATTGCATTCCAGTACAGTGCTCACACTAACAGAAACTCAAATGTGGATTAGATCCCATTTCTCCAAAAATTTCCTTCCCAAGAGCTTGCTATTTTTAGCAATCATTTTAAGAGCAGTGCTGCTGTACCATGTCTTTGTGTTCAGGGCAATGTGGCCCTGCTGCAGTTAGCCAGGGACAAGCAAGGCTTTTTAGAGCTGATCTGCACAAATTCAGCCCTAGTAGTGAAATTCCTATTATTAACACACCTGTGACACTGGTCCAAGTGGAAACACTAAACATCAACTTTGAAGGAAATTTTGCTGCCACTGCAGCTCTTGCTGATGCTACTATTACTATCTCTGCTTGATAGCAGTAGCAAGGCATGACTGTGAATCAAAGGAAGGTAAGGTCAGAAAGGAAAAGAAAGCCTTTACCAACACTATCCCTGAAAAAGCGTTGGCCCAGACTTCATTGAAGTGCCTGCTGTGGCACCATCTGTGCCATCTCCAGGAGACGGATCATTTAGAAGAAAGTAGAACAAATTATCAGTGAGGTGAACCAGTCAGTCATGAATTCTTGCTTGCTTTTTTCTTTTTCTATTATAACTCTATTTACATCCAGGACCACTTTTTTCAGTCCTTTGAATTTTTTTTGGTGAAAGGTTTCTCATCTTCTGAATCAGAACTCTCTTGATTAGGGCTGCAGCTTATGGCAATGGTGTCCTACACCTGATAAGCCACTTTAACTCTTGTCCCGCCTTTGGTGCCTGTGCTGGAAGACCTCTCTTTTGTACCTGTGGATTAGCCTGCCCTGCTCCAAGAGCTCCATTTAGCTCTAAGGCAGTTGTTGTTCACCTGGATATCCCTAGTTCTGTTTTCCCTCATCCTTCTATTTGACGGCTGCCTTTCCCCAGCCTTTTGGCCTGCAGAAACAGCCAGTGGTACCTAAAGGTCAATCAGGATTGACCTAAAATGTTATGTCCATGTGCTCTTTGTCTCCTTGAGAGTGGTGTATGGAAATAATGTGCTGTTTGGTGAGGATGGGGCCCATACCATGGGTATTGCCCCCAGCCAGACTTTGCTGCCTCTGTATTGGTCTGTCTCTGCTCAGTAGACAGAGCACTTTGAATTGTCCTGGAAATGCCTGACATGCCTCATGTGAGGCCAGCTGGGTCACCCGCTTGATGGAAACCTTCCCTTGCCCTGAGTACTGTCTCCCATTAAACTCTGTATAGGTTTTCTTGATTCTCTCTTTTTTTTACCTGATCTGGAGTTTCCATGAAGTCCCTTAGATTTTTCTCTTCTTTATTGTTGCTTCTTGCACTTTTGCTGATCTGGACACCAGGTGCAGGAACATGCATAATTTTTATCATGTTGAGAGGTACCTTCAAAGAGCTGCCCAACTGGTCCTGGCATTACAAAAATTAGTATAAAAAGATATAAAGACCAAAAAGCTTGTTGCAGATGTCAGTATGGAGAGCTGAATGACCAGTTTTGGCTAAGGTTTAAATGCACAGAATAACATGGATTTCCATGGAGAACTTGTACAAAGGAAACAGTCCAAACTAATATCTTTTTGTGGACATCTGAATATAGTTGCCTGCATGAGAGAGAACAGCAAGTGCTTCTTGATGGGAGAGAGGAGCTCAGGTGAGCATCTCCCAAACAGCAAAACACTTGAATCAGTGCTAGTAATCTACTTTTAGAGAGGTAAATTACACCCTGACATCCTGTCTCACTTGTGATCTCTAGGTGTTACTGTCCTATAAATAATAATAACACTTCTTTTGACAAGAAAAGGAGATTGAGAAATTAACTAGGAGAAAGACTGATTTTTTTCATCTTACAACATATGGATGATCAAGAATGTGCTGAACTTGGGAGGTTTGCGTGAGGCTGTGGTTCCACTCTTCCTTGCAGGATTTGTGACATTTCTTTTCCTGTACAAAAGTTGGCAGATAAGGCAGATAAAGTAAAGTTTAAAGCACAATGACATGCAAACTTGGAGAAATTTGCATAGTAACTGCTGGGCTAAATTTTGCCTATGAGATCTATAAATCTGTCACTTACATGAGCATAAGATTCTCACAAATAATTAGCCAAAAACTGAGAGAGCCATCACTTATTTTCACAGAAAAAAGATAGTTGCAAAAACTGTTTAACTGTATTTCCAACCATGAAGAGCTATCCTACCTTCTCAGCCATCATTTTGTATGGCTGTGTTCACTGATAGAAAGAAAAATCACTATGTCCACTACTGACTGATATTACACAAACTTTTAAAAGATAAACAGAACAGGCTTCATTATATCCTCTCAGTAAACTCTTTGAGATTAATTTAGACAATTTTGCATAAAACTCTGTAATACCCAGCACAAAACATGAGTAACAGTTCAACATACTTTATCAAGGAGAGAACCTCACTTCTCAAACAGGTTGTTTTACCCATTTGGAATTTAACAACTGTAATATGCACAACCTAATAAATCTACCATAAACCCATAAGGCATCCAGGAGAGAGTTCATAAATTAATTTTCTGTTTTGTTTCTAGTGTAGAAACCTCAGTAACACTTTTAATTTGTTTGGACAGTGCTCTGATGAATCCAGAACACATCTCTGCCTTACTTTTTATTGCAGTCTATTTTATTTAAAACCACTTACGATGCAGGACAGAAGTTATGCTTACATTCAAAAAAACTCAAGTTAGGGAAGACTGCGCAATTTCTAAAATTGCCAAAATTTATCCATTATATGCCATAGTCATCAATATTAAAAAATGTTAACTGATGTTATAAAAATTTTAGAGACTTCAGATTTACACCTTTACTTAATTAGTAGAATCTGGTCAATTTGCTAATGTGGCTTCATTTCAGCACTTGATTTCTTTTGTCCTGTTTGCTGACATTATGAATTTATTTTCTACAGTGCTAAATACTCATATTCCTGGAATTCTAAATGAAGGCTGAAAATGTGATGATGTAATTGGCAGAGCAATATTAAATGTATGCCTCTATTTGTAAAGATTTTTTTTTCTTGCTTTAATTCATAGTGCTTCCTGATAAATTATTTCAATTAATCCTCATACCTGCACTATCTGTTATGAAGAACATCAGGGCACATTTTTGAAAACTCATCTGTAAGAAGAAAGAATGATTCCATAGACTGGTGAATATCCAACACATGGGGTTAATCCAAATTACAGATTCTTTCTGTAAAATTTTGAGGAAATATTCCAACCGTATTTATTATCTTATTTATGTTTATGTTTGGGTTTTTTTGCACAGGTCCTGGAAATATTCTTCTTTCCATCTTTCCTCCTAAGCGTTTCTTCAGGATTCTTTTGTAAGATAACTGCTATAGACAGAAACAATGTAGTAAGAATTGTGTTGATGCATAAAAATCCACAAAACTAGGCTTTTCTTTTTTCTTTTTTTTTTCTTCCCTTTTTTTTTTTAACAGAGTGAAAGAAAACTAAGATTTGGTGTTGCTAAACCTTCTATTTTGCTATGTCTCTTCTCCTTTAATTAAAAGCATTTTGGCTGAGGTAAATTCTGATATTTTATGGGAGGTTTAAGCAAGAGAAAATCTGCTATCTCCTGTTTGTCCTAGGGAATGTAAAGGTGTGCTGTCCCCACACATCCCTGGAAGAACAATTTTCACACCTGTCGAGTTTGAAGTTCAGACAATACAGAATAATCTATTTTGAGTAGTAAACCACAGAGAATAAAGTATCTCTCTGTGTATGATTATAGATACAGAATGAAGTATGTAAGTATCATGTGTTCATGAAGACTGAATTAATTTTATTCAAAGCTTTAGAAGGATATTCACCTTTCAGCATGACTTATACATGCTAATAAATCTTATTATAAGATTTTATATGGAAAATAAACAGCTGCAAGTAGAGTCTTTTGCAGTCAAAATAGTAGGCAGAGATTTATGCCATCTGGACTTAATTTAATAGGAAGATACCCCAAAATTTCCAGAATACATTGATTCTGAATTAAATTGAAAACTTATTGTGGCATGAGAAGCACATGTAGCAGTTCTTATGGATCATGAGGCTAATAAACATTATGGAAAGATAGATGATTTCCAGGAATAGTGAATAATCACTTATATTCAGAAGTTTTTGTGCTATGTAGGTTTTGCTCATTTTGTGAGATCTGAAGTTTCTCCCCTAGGGTGTTTATTACAGGCTTGCAAGATCAACACAGGTTTTAGTACATTTGTCCAGTTTCTAAGCTTTTGAAAACTCTGTTAGAGGGGCCCAACAGGGCCAACAGCTGGTTATTTGGTAAGTTTGACTTCTTATGAAAATGGTATTTACAATAAAAGACATCTCCCAGAGATTCAGCAAGAATTTTGTCTTCTTAGTAGTATGTATAATTCTGCAGGCCAAACCAGTGTGGATCTTTCCCCATATTTATTTTAAATATTTTTAATAATTATTATACACCAGGGAGCCTCCTTGAAGTGAAATGTATTCTCTTTCTTCTGTTTCAAGTATGGAATTAGGAAATTAATTTACTTTCTGATTTTTTGTGTGTCAGATGAGCAGCAAGAAAAGGGACAGGAGAACCCAGTCCTCATAAACTGAAAGTTGTGAGAGTTTTTGTCACGGATATAGAGGTAAACAAAAGTGAAAACTGCAGAATATCTCCCATTAAAACCTTGAATCTACTCTCAAGTTAACTGCTGTGAATCTTAAAAGATGAAAAGAGGCATTATTAAAAAGAAAAGGCAGAGACAAATCAAGTCTTGTGGGTTGATCCCATAGTCTGCATGAAGTCTGTTGCCATTAGAATTTTATGAAGTTAACTCCCATCAATTCACTTCAATGTTTTAAAAATTCAGGGTTATTGGACAAGTGAAAAGCAACAGCCCTTCCGCCTTGTGCACAGACTATGACAAGGAAAACTCACATCATTGCACTATCAATAAAAATGGAAAATAAAACAGAAGTATCCAAAGCTCAGTAAGAGTTTGTCATGAGGTCAACCTCTGTCTTACCCTAGCTCTTCATTTTGTCTTGTAATAGCTCTTCAGGCTTCTAGGTACTGAGTGCTGGGTACCTGAAGTTCCTCGGGGAGTGCAGTGGTAGCTCAGGGCAGCAGTGCCAGCTGGACTCTTCTGTGTGCTGACATATCTGCAAGGAGCTGCAAGCGGCAAACTGAGCCTGTAGGGCAGGAGAGGCAGGTGGGGAGACAAAATCTTGCATTGAAATTTGCTGGAGAGACTAAGCAATGCAGAGAGGTGTAACAGGGGTGGGATTTTTGCTGAAGGCTGTGGGGAAGATATGCACAGAAGTCATTATACTGCTGAAGGATCTGTACTAGCCACCATTTAAGGATAGTAGCCCAAAGAATTAAAAAAAAGTCAAGAGAAAGAAAAAGGTTTGTTTAAAATACTTGTGACTGTTTTATGCTGTTTTTTAATGCATAGGAACTTTTGCTGCCATTCCTGTCTAGCTCAAAATTGATGAATTGGAAGTCAGATGTTCCCTAGATGTTCCCTAGCCCAGGTGTTGATAAGGCTGTTCTTGAAATGAGTCCCATTGTCTGACTCAATGCTCTGAGGGGTACCATGCCTCCAAAGGACTTGCTTTTCAAGGCCTAGCATTTTCAAGGGCTGTAGCATGAGGCACAGCATAGGTCTCCAGTCACCCCGTGGTGGCTTCCACCATTGTGAGCATGTAGCGCTTGCCTCGACGTGTCTGGGGTAGTGTGAACTTTTATTACAAGAGCAAATTCTCTCACTTGTCTGTGCTTACAGGCTCAGATCTGAGGCTGAAAAAAATTCTCCCAAGATGTTTATAATAGAAGATATCCATTGTTTCCCTTGTTACAACCAGAATTCTGTCACCTACATCTGTCACAGTAAATTAGGTGATATTTCTGCACTTTGCTCAGGGGTCTTACTTGGGGCCATTGGTTTTGCTCTTCGTATTCCTTCAACCTCCTCTTATTGCATTTTCAGCTACATTAATCCGCAACATGTATAGATCTTCCTGTTTCAGAAAAGCAGTAATTTTATTTTCTCTAGTCACTTGAAAGTGTCCAATCATTCTAACATTTAAAATTCTGATTGGCTTTCAGAAGTTTTCAAAATCCTGAACATTTTCTGTAACAATGGATACAAAGAAGCAATTAGTTCTCTTGTTCTTTTTGTAGTCTTTATGTTTTTTTCACACAGCTCTTACTTCGATCTGTAAAGCCACCATTCAGGTCTGTGAGCCATCAAATGGAGAAGATGATTCCTGTCCTTCAAAATGGGCATGGTCACATAATTATATTGCCTTATTTTTTCTTTTCCTTTTCCTTTTCTGACTTGTTGTGCATCAAGATGTAATAACTTTGGGAAATATTATTTTTCTCTTTAGTCTTTTGAAAGTCTCCCACAGAAGTTCCAAAGCAACACTGTGACTATGCTATACATCCTTCATGAAAGCTGACCCATGGTAGAATAATCAATTCATTCAAAATTCAATATATGTAAACTTCAGCCAGATTTGGGGTTTTCTTACTCTAAAGTGTTTTCTTTCATAAAGGTGTTCTTTATATATGCACATCAGATGGTTTGTTATACCATCAAGAAGCTTGAGTTTTTTTCCATTTTCATTTTGAATGGCTTCTCGATAAGCTGGGCTTTTTAAGGCATCTTGTTTTCTACCTTTCTGGTAAATAAAACCTTTACACCAAATTAAAAGGTAAAGGACTGTACATTGCCAGTACAATTGACATGTCTTCCTGAAACTAATTTTAACTAAATCAGGAACCACAATTGACACAGGAAAGCAGTCAGCTGTTGATACATGTTAAACTAACTGCAGTAAAAAAGAAAATATGGAAGTGTAGATAAAAAAGGGAAAGAAGATCAAAACCACTTCACATGTCTGCATTATTATCTTGAAAAATACTGTTCTGCAAGTAGGAAAGGTGAAATTTTTTTAAGTTTAATCAAATTTATATCCTCCTTGCAATGTTGTTAATACTAATTACTTGTTAAGTCATTTCTGAAAGTGTTCTTAGACATCACTATGTATTTCCAGTAATGAGAGGAGACTGTTATAAATAGGGATTAAAAATGACATTGTGGTATCCTTCAGCTTCTACCAGTTTTAAAATTGCATATAGACTGATCCTGCAAGGTGTCATTCAGGGAGGTGAACAACTTGGGCTACATTAGAAACAGAAACAAAGTAATTTCTGGTTTCAGCTCCAGTGTATTTATTTAATCAGTGTTTCTGCTGCAGACTTCCATGGCAGGTGCCCTTGTGGGACTCCATTGCTCACATCCTTTGGGTGCACTGCATGCAGCACATCAGTAGGCTGCTGCTGTGGTAAGACTGCAGAGACGTTGCAGTCTTGCTGCTATCGTTGGTTGTCATGGCCACAAGTAATATACAATTTGAAGCACAAAGATTCAGATTTTTTTTTAAAAAAAATATCACTTTTCCCGTGATTTTTTTCCCTTTTTGTTTTAAAGAAGATTTATGCATGGTTATGGAAAGGAACTACACGCAGTAACAGTCAATTTGTAACTTCCTCTGCTGCTTAGGGAATGCCAGTACCTACATAGATATGTAACATTCAGTGACTAATTTTGGAAAGAGTTGCATTTCTCTTATACATTTGCTCTTGGCATGTGTGTATTAGATCTCCTATGTGTACAATCAGATTGATTAACAAGGTTGCTTTTAAATCAATTTATTCAGTATGAAGTTATAATTAATGACAAGTATGAAGTGACATTTTCACTATCAGCTTTTACATAGCTGCTAAATGTGAAATTTGAAAGTCATAACTGAAAAAATAAAAGAAAATAAACTAAGGATAGATTGAGTTAATGAGAATTGAATTATCTAGTTATTAAGAGTTATCCAAAATGCATGAACTTATTAAATGACTGAAGAGAAATTTATTGTCAATGAGAATTTCTCAGACAAGAGTTATTCTTTGTTAATAGAAATGTAACTATTCAGGCGAATGGGTTGTATGTCGATTTCAGGTCGTATAAACGGCACGACACGTGGATGATATGTGTAATATTTTGTTACACCACAAGAGGTCACACCACATTTATAAATCCATGCAGTGGAAAAATGGATAATGGTTCTATCGGCAGCAAGGTGAAGTTAAATCTTATCCACTAAGTAAAAGACAAACAGAACAAATTGTAAAACAACAAGATTTTTTTTTTCCTGTTAAAACACTCTCAGCCTGCTTGGTCTGCTGTGAGCCATATCCAAATAGCCTCTCTCCTACACATTTCATGTTGAAGGCAGGGAAAAACATGCTGAGCTGTGGTACTTTCTGAATCATTACTAGCATATGATGTAACAACCTTGGAAGAACGACAAGATCAGTCTCTCCTTGGTATGGTGGGTAAAATAATCAGATGATATATTATGCATTGGATGGGATTACAGTGATCAAATAGGCATGTTTGGCAGCTCAATAAAAAGCTGTGTTTAGCTGCACAAATTGCTCCTAGTTCAGCAAATGATAGATGCAGAAAGATTTTTATTTTGCAGAAATTACAGCCTAATTTGTGAAACAAGATCACTTCCTAAAGATAGCATTCAGAATTTTTAACAGAAGTTGCAGCATGATGCAATGATGTAATTCTTGATGTTTTGTGTGGCAGAAATACCCCTCTGTGATTCCTGTTTCCTTTCACTGACACTGAATGAAGCAGAGCCAAAGAATGGAAGCAGTGTGGTGGGTGGAGGAAGCTGGGAAATTAATGCTGTGCCACATTGTGACATGGCGTGACTGGAACAGTCTTGCTGCCAGAGGAAATAGGTTTGGGAGGAAGTATGAAGAAGATGGTTTTTCGTTGTCCGCCTTAAGGCAGACCTGCATGACATTGCACAGGTAGGGAGATGGATGCTCATGTCTTACTTCTTCCATCACTAACTGTTCTTTCTGGAGAGTTGCTGGATAACAGCCCATCAGGGTTATTTCTGAGTGATTTTTCTACTTTCCAAAATCTATCTGTTAGTGGGGAAATGATAAGACCATAATTATTCAGCACCAAATAGCATATCATTTATGTAATTTAAAACTGCCTAATTATGTGCCTAGCTTACAGGCTATTGTAACTTCAGTAGTGTCTTTTGGGTAAACAACTCTTCTTTCACTGAGGTAAACATGTAATTAGCAAAGAAGGAATAACACTGGGAATGAACTGACCAATAGTCATGTTGGCTTTCTTCTCAGAATTAAAGAAAAAAAAACCTATTTAATGAATTAATAATTTCTGGTTCTTGTATGTTTTCTCCTAGGAACTCACAAAGCTTGTCAAGAAAGAATAAGCGTATTTAGCTGTATTTATAAGTGTATTTCTATCTAGGAAAACAGAACTAAAACCTTAAACTGTCATGAGGGATAAACAGCCCCAAAGACAAAATCTATTTCAAACTTCTAGCCTGAAACAGCTTAGCAAGTGCAGTCCTCTCTGTTCTAAAAAAGGTCACACACAGATAATGTCAATTATATTCTGTTTTATATAGCTAGTTGTGTTAGCTTTGACTTGAGTTTGTGTACATAAGCTGTACCCATTGCAGGTCTTCAAAGGAGCATGAGAAAGACTACAATTAAATCAGTTTTTCTGTTTTAGATTCTAAAGTTACTTCTCAGGACTGCACACTCCTGGACAGAGTTATTTATTTATTTATTACTTACAGCAGAAGAATAGTATTTTCTGGAAGTATCTGATAATTCAGTAAGCCTTAATGTGATTGGATGATCTCTCCTTGCAATCTTAAATGAGTTATTTAATACCTTTAGACATTAATTTTCTTGATTACCTCATTTTTTTTAATCTGAAAGACATTTAATACTTCTGTGATGATTGGGGGAAGGAGGATAATTTGTAAATACACAAAATAATAAACTGCCACATTGACTAAATTGACACTTCTCTTCAAAGGCAATTTATTAAAAAAAAAAGGAAGAGAGAGAATTAAATTCTGAAGGAGGAAGGAGGAAGGACTGTTTGTTAGAGAAAAGCAAGGGAGGATTGAAACAGATGGGAAGAGGGAGAATGTGGCACATCCTACAAACCTTATGTCGGGGCAAGGCTGTAGATGGAGATTGTGCTTTCTCTTCAGAGAGCTTGCAAGACCAAACAGACCAAATTAAACTTAATCCTCCATTTGATCTCAAATCTCCAATACCATGAGGAGAGAGTGTCAATGACATAACCATTATTACATAAGATTTCAGGAAAATATTATGCCTTATTTCTAGCAGTTGTCAAG
Source organism: Cyanoderma ruficeps (assembly GCA_008694505.1). NCBI lineage: Eukaryota > Metazoa > Chordata > Aves > Passeriformes > Timaliidae > Cyanoderma > Cyanoderma ruficeps. The sequence goes on from VZDJ01000340.1 coordinate 247,684, forward strand.
CAACTGAGATATTTTCATGAGAATAACTCAGATGCATGGATAGGAGGCTTTGGGGAGGGTTTCTTGCAAGTTTCTTGTGTGAGGAAGACAGGAACAGCATAAACCAATGAGCAGAGCAGGAGCAGCCTGACAGCAGACACCTTTCACCTCCATTGGTGACCAGACCCAGCATATGAACAGGCTGCAAACAAAAGTGATAAAATCGAAACTAATCAGCCTAATTCACTCTGAACAAGTTCCCAGTGAGCACAGAGACAAAAGGGCACCAAGTTCTCTCATAACAGTGGCTTCTATTCATTAATAGGCATGTTTTGACTACATGGATCATTAGAGAAAGAAATCAAGGGAGAAATGAGTAGTCTGATACCAGGACCTTCGTGATGTGCTTTGAGATCTTTTCAGTTCCACAAAGTGCCTGGAACGTCTAGCACACTGCAGTAATAGTCCATTACCAACCTTTATTGAAACATGAAACCATTTTAAAATCTAAAGTAACATCAGCATCTGGCATTTGAAGAAATCTCCTCTGAAATCCAAATATGTCTAAGGTTTTTGAATGTAACCATTTCTCCAGACTATGCTGCTGATAAATTACAGATGACACACACCTACACTTTTTAACAGTAGATTGCAGCAGCTTCTTCTCTGCCTATTTTTATTTTCCTTATTTCAAGATCTAGTGTTCTTTGTCACAGTTACAAGTCCCTAAGTAAAAGTAACAAAGCTGAGTAGAATTTAGAATATTAGACAAGTTCAGGAGAGATAGATAAAACATATCATAGAGGTGGATTAATAATTAAAGCTTAATTTTTAAAAATTTTAGAAGCACTCTGTGTGATAAATTAAGGCACTCTGTAATAAATTATCCCTCATGGTTTAGCAGAATGAGAAGCAGGATGTTTTGGCATGTCAGACTAAGTGACCTCTGAATCACCCTGGGTAATTTAAAAAACAATTTCAATCTAAATTCAATTCTCTGATTTTGCTTAGTCTCGGATTCATGTATACAGTCCCTCAGAGGCTTAATACAACCCGTCAGCTGCATGAACCTATGTGCCTGCAAAATGAGGACTGCGAGTTCATGGGGCTGTTTTGTGATTTACAGAGCTCTAATGTGGGGTTATTTAGAATGGCAAGTTCAATATGGTTGGTGTTTCCTGTGGAAAGACTCTCTGGCAGCAAAGGCATTCTTTAAGGACAGATCCTGTATATCCTGGCAGTATACCCAGTGTATACTTACCCTATTCAGCCATGCAGGGTGATTGCAAATGTATAGCCATTCTGAACTATTTTAGTTCAAAGTCATTTTCACAGTTAGAAGGAATTGGACATTCTGAAGATGTAATAATTGATGACACTTTTCTGCAGAAGAATATTCAGTCACATGTTTCAGGGTTAGAGCTAATTTTCAGCTCTTTGAGAGAAGGATGAGACCAAAAGCTGTAGGAAAATTTCCACATGTCAGACATCAAAGGGCTTCATCATGCCCCAAGGTCTGAATTATAAATATAGTCAGAAGCAAGACATTAGGCTAGCAGGACCTTTTGAGCCTGGTGTAGATCATCTAACAGATATCAATTACATTGGAGAGAGTACAACACCACTGACATACACATAATTAATTTTAAAATGCTTTTTTTTTTTTCTCACACTGGTTGAGTGAAACACTTTGGAAGGGGCTTGGAGCTTTGCATTTGACCATGTAAATCCTCAGGCACTGATGAGTTTTGTTTGATGCTGTTTATTTAGTTTATTAATCCTTTTCTTCTTAAGTGCAGACCCTGTTGCCATGCCTCTCTTGAGCTGATGTAGATTCTTTAGAGAATAAGTAATAAAAGGGTTCTGGTATGCAAAGTAATATACTGGCATTTAAATTATGGAGTGGTAATAAAAGTGCTTTGGAGTGTGTTTTTCAGTGTCATAAATGCAGTCTCACAGCTATAGGTGTACCACAGAGGAGACCTCCGCATGAGCAGAGGGATGTGAGAATGGAGATCTGACTCCAGATGCTGAGGTTCAAGCCATCTTCATCACTGCTGATGCTTAACTGCATTATCCCTTTGCATGGAACTGCAGCAGCACATGTACTGCTCCCAATACCTAGGAATTGATAGCAGCTTTTAACTTATCCAGTGAAAATTCCATTTTCATAAAGCTCATATCTGAGTAAAAAAAGATCCCACGGTGGGTAGTCTTGTGACATACTCTGTGAAAAAGTGTGTCTGTAGAAAAATAAAACTTCATGCTAGACATAGTAGGAAGAGACCAATCCTGAAGGAATAGAGTGGGCAGTCTTTCATGAGACATAATGTGAAAGAATACTTTGCAAGACCTTTTTCAAAACCAAGAGAGTATGTTTGCATTTAGAAAACTGCAGCAATTCAAATTCAAAGATCTTACCAATGAGGTTTTTTTTGTTTTGTTTTTTTTTTTTAT
>VZDJ01000340.1:250143-263262 GCA_008694505.1 Cyanoderma ruficeps
TTTTTTTTTTTAGTTTCCTTTCAAACATAACCTATCAATATCAGCATAATTTCAAGAAGAGTCTGCGGCTGAGCACTCCTTTGACATAACCAAAAGCAGAAAACCGCAATTCATGAAGAATCTTCTCTTCTAAGGATCTTACACCAAGTTCACATAATTCCTATGGTAACAACTTTTGTGTTTAGAGGTTAATAACTCTTACCTACTTTCTGGAAATTATTTATGATCTCAGCAACAAAAGCAGATATGTTTAAGGTATTTTGCATGCCTTCAATATATTCATGAATTGCTGCTATCTTTTTTCTTTTGCTTGAAGCACATAAAATCTGTTCCTAATTTATTTTTATTAAATTTGTTATTGACAAGAACTTTGTTCCTGCACTTTAAGTTGCCTTATTTCCTGACTATTTAGACAGCAGAAATGAAACATACTATTCTTCTGAGAAATTCATTAAGCTTTCTTTTTTTTGTATTTGTACTTGTGAACTAAAACAAAAACTAACCTAGAATTAATAAAATTAATTTTCATTGGAAAGTTTTCTGGTATGCTTTCTGTTAATTTAATCATAAAATATATAACATCAAGTTCTGAATTGTTCAACAATTGTCAAGCAATTAAAAATTGCCACAAATAAACACTATGTACAATTACAAACATTCCTTTGTAAGATGATCTGTTTATAGGAAAATAGGCGATACTGGCTTCACAATTAATCTCAAGCATCCCAATGATCAGAGATGCTGATTTCTAACACTTAAATGTGAAAACTGTAGCGAATCACATCACCGGAACTAAAAAAAATCTGGCTCAGAATTTGCTTTTACTTCATTTTGCTTCCTTTATTTTGTCTAGCAGCAATAACCCAGCCTGTAAGAAAAGGATATAAACTAAGGATATATCTCCTAGGACTGAGGCCCCTGTGAGTAAAATCTGTCCTAACCCAGCCCAAGGCAGTCCAGAGTGGATTTTCTAGGCCCGAAGACAGACAGAAAGACAGACAATCTCTTCCAACAGAGCCAAAAAAGTCCAACTCAGTTTCTCATGCTCAGGGATGGGGACAGAAGGGTCACCAATGATTCCAAGTGCCCTGGGGAGGAGTTTGGTGCCATGAAATTGTACATCATGCTGCACGTGTGACATGTCCCTCTAACAGAATCAGCTGTGTCAATGCTCTGTGATCTGAGATGTGATGACATGAAATCACGAGAAATCACAGAGTATTCTGAGTTGGAGGGGACCTAGCAGGATCATTGAGTCCAGCTCTTATGGTATGTTCCATAAGAACCCAAACCCAAAAATGACCAAACCCAAAATGATGCCACCTGGAAGCTGAGTGGAAAAGTGAGAACACGGCTCTCTGATGTGGAGTTCTTAACACAAGTTGTATGTTCTTAACACAGGTGCGTGTTAGCAGGATTGCTTTTCTATTTGACTGCCTGTCTCAGAGACAGGAGACTGTCAGCAGACATGACTGTCTGTATGAAGATGTGCCCACAACTTCTCCAGATGTGTATATAGCATTTCAGCATCTCATGCCTGCTGCACAACAATAATTTTATTGTGCACGCATCCTGCAGCACAACAATAATATTATGCCTTTTTAGTGACACATGTATGAGGCGAGCACTGCAATGTAAGTAAGGTAATGCTTTGGTTTTACTTTGGAACTGAGTTAATTTGTGATTTAATAGCTATTTAAAATCTTCCCATTTCCAAGTTACCTCCTGTTGCAGTAGCCCTCTTGTTAGAGGGTAGAAATGAGCCCAGACACAGACTGCTTGTTTATCACAGCATAAAAAGGGTCCTGGTTTATTCCTCTTTACGGCTCAGCCATCCTGACTCCAACTATTCACTGACTGCTGCAGCAAACTCCTACTATAGGAGGTTTCCCTTGCAGCCTCTGACTGCTGGTTGTTTCCTACTAAACTCTGACTGCATGTTTTGATTTGCAGACTCTGACTGCAGGCTTTTACCTGGCTAAACTATGACTGCAGGTTCCAACAGCAGGCTCTAACTGCAGACCCAGACTGACCTCACAGCAGTGATTCTCTCTCCCCAGGATCCTTCTTCTTCATGATTCACCCCTCACCAGCTAACCCACTCCCTATTATCACACTTACCTTTATTGGATATAACTGTCACTCATCAGAGGCAAGGCTGTGTCGGGTAATTAACACATCTGTTACTTATCAGGGGGAAGGTGACCTCTATTCCATTCTCCTACAATTTCCAACATTCAGTAGTTCTTAGGCCTTAGTAACCTGGGTGTACAGCTCTATGCACTACATGTCTCTTTCTTTAGAGATGCTAGCAAGATTCAGGGAAAAAAACACAGGCCTGACTAAAATTCAGGTTAAGATTCTTCATTTTATTCCATCAGGCCTGGGCCAACATAGTTGTCTTTGAGAAACTTTTATTCAGAAAGAGCTCTGTCCTCCTTTTACCTACACCAGCAATGACCCAGCTCACACATCAGCAGACAAAATTGCTATAGCCACCTCCACATGCTTTCACTGTACAAACTCTTCACTGTCAAGAACACCTGCTGCCTCTGGAGATTTTTTTGCATATTTTATTGCTGGCTTTGGCAAACAGAACACATACAATGGATTAGGGAACTCTGTTACATGCCAGATAATTGCTTTTAAGAAAGAGATACTTGAGGATGTATAGTGCCTGCCCCATTATTAGCTTTTAGCAGTAGACGATTTGTATCTCAAGCTATAATTGATGACTCCTTAAAGCTAATAATTAATATAAGCCATATTCACCACTTCTAAAATTGAATCTGTTAGATATTTAATCAGGTCTTGTACATGACCTCTGAAGGGTAAATTTATCCTCCCAGATCTTCCCTGCCACTTATTCATATTATTCATTATTTTTATTATTTATTGCTTGTATATGTTAGTGACAGCTGGATATTAGCCATTCCAGCTTTGAAAGACAGATGCTCTGAGGAGTGTGTTTGGATTCCATGGAGCTCAGAGTCAAAAAAGAGACAAATTTTCTGGGGCAAAATTAATAAACAGTGGGAATTTAAAACATACATATGTACATGTGTATGTATATGAATAAGCTAGTTCTGTGGAAGCTAGAGAACATTGTAATGCATTTTGTTTAAGCAGGTGAAAAATGATTTAGAAACATAATTATTCTATTCCCAAGTAGGTCTGTTTTTCATTTTTGTTGTTACTGCCTTTAGTATGCATTCAGTCCTTAGGGAAAATTGTATTTGAACTGCTGCATTTTCATGTGTGGAAATAATGAACTAGCTTGAACATGCTGCTGAAGAAAGATTTGGTTTTAATGTGATCCTTAAGATGAAAAGATCCCCCATCCTAACTGTACCTTGAAAAATCTTAATATTTGCAGTAAATTAATTTGGAATTTGAAGCAACACAGAGTAGGACAAAAAAAAAAAAATTGTTCATTAACTTTGTGAGTGAATACTTTCAAAAAAAGTAATCCTGGGGCACTTTATTAAATCCTGCTTGCACTTTTATTGTCTATGCATGGTCTCTGCACACTTAGTCGCAATTGATCAACTTCTATTTGTATCTGGTAACATTAAGATCAAATGTGATTCCATTTTCAAGGCATGTCTTCAGTCACATTGGTTCTCCATGTACAGCTAATAAATACATAGAGTGAATAATTTATTTTTTTTTTCTTTCCCTTTATTTTTTTCCTTTATTTTTTTCTCTCTGTTGCCTGTGCTTCTTTTGTCCATGNATGTTCTACTTTCATTATCCACTGCTTTAATTCATGTAGGCCAAATCTCTTAAACATTCAAAATAAGTCTTCAGTTGTGCTTGTTTAGAAAACAGGTCTGGCAAATCTGGCCCATGGTAACTGTGTCCTTACCTAATGGGTATTTTAGTACAAGATCTTGCTTACCCTTCCACTGGCCACCAAGTAAGTTTCAGTCCAGATCCATCTAAGGGTATTGGTCATTTGCTTAAACACAAATCAGACAAGCCAACAGGCAGGCAGACGATTCTGAGAGTCAGCTATTCAGAAATGCCAAGGAGAGGATAGTATTTAGTACCTTAGCTAAATACAGCCCTAAATGTACTGCATTTTGAGGTAGAAATTCACAGCCTGCAAGACTTTAACAGACTTGGATTCCTAATGAAACTCTTTGTAATAACAATTTCACAACTGAGAAGCAGAAGTTTACAGTGCTTTAAATCTAAGGCTCATTTTTCCTTCTCCCATATACTCTTCTCTTTAGGGTTTCTGCTTTCATTGCTAATCCTAATTTTCCTGTGCACTTCTTTATGATTTCTTCATAAATATAACAAAAGCATTTTGTTTTCTGGAGAGTTCAATATATAATTGATTCTGAACACATTGTTCTGTGACAGTAGAAGTTTGTGTGCGGCCATACAATACTGGGATTAAGTCATTAATTCTTTTCATCAGTGAGCGTCAGGTCACATTAATTTCTGTTGGAGACTGAGACAATAGATAAATCATGAAATTCCTGCATCCCATCCAGTTCTTAAGGCTGGCAGAATTATTTAGGTCCTCTTCATTGCTCAGGGATTGATCTAATTTGTCTTGACAAATGGTCCCATAACCCTTTAGTGATAAGTTTGCTGAGTCAGAATATCTTTAAATAGCTTAGAATTTGTCTAGATAATGCTATAATGCTGTAAAATTTAAACAGTGTTAAAACATATATGGAAAATAAAACTTGTTTATGCTTTAAAATCAAATCTAAAATGATTCTGTATGCTATTTTTTGTATGCTGCTGAAATATTTTTATATTTATATTTATATTTTATATTCTTCTGCTGTAAGAACATTGTTACTATGGACGCTGTTGACCTCAACATCCTTTCATTTCATTCCACAAGAAATCTACATAGCCTTCTCCATAAAGGCATATTTTAAGCTTGAATCTCAGAAACACCCTTGCACCTTCTCTACAGACCTCAGCCATATCTACAGAAAGTGACAGGTGGTTCCGTCTCTTTTGTATTTATGCAGATAGTTTTTCTGTTCATTAAAAATGCAAAAGCAGTTTCATCTTATTCCCAAAGCTTTAGGTGACACAGTCCAGATCTTGTGGACTTGCTAAGTGATTATCTTCTCACAGACCACAAACTCTCAGCTGTTATTCAGTCATGGTATTATATCAGTGCTCAAACTTGGTGTGCAGTTTCAAGTTTGGAACATCTAATTTCACCAAGGGAGATGTACAGCTGTACAGATGTAATAGCCAAGACCTTCCTGCTAAACCATGGCTGAGCCAGGAACTCAAAGGACTTGGCATCAGACATTACTAATTCAGGCCAGTGGTTTTCCACTTTCCCCAGCACAAACCAGTTGTGCTCCAAACCCTTCCCCATGTCGGTTGCCCTTCTCTGGACATGTTCCAGCCCCTCAATGCGCTTCTTGCAGTGAAGGGCCCAAAACTGGACACAGGATTTGAGGTGCAACCTCACCTGTGCCCAGTACAGGGGAATGGTCACTGCCCTGTCTTTTTTTTATTTTTGAAGCCTAGTCAGAAATATGCTCCGAAATATTAAATCATTATTGTTGCTCTTCGGTGAATTTTGTTGGATAATTGGCTCCTTTTGACAGTTTTTAACAATTAAATATAATACTCCTCATGAAATTGTAACAAGAATACTGGCAGGTTGCATTACTCTTTTTTCACCCATAACAAGATGGAAGATACGTTATAACTGTTGTTGTTTTTCCTCTGCAGCATGAAACCTGTCCCATCAACTGTATATTGATACTTTTTGGTTACTGTCAACATTTTTTCTTTCCAGGTTTCTGCTTATACATGTTTTATTTGTGTTTCACATTAGTTTCTTCAGTACAAGAACCTGCATATTTCACAGTGAATGATTTTGCTACTCTTCATGGTGCTAACCTTCCCAATGCCTCTCTTTTATATGTCAGTCTTCACGGATTCTTGCTGCATTTGTCAGTTATTAATGAAGATGGAGGCTAAAACCTGACATGATATTGATTTTTCTAAGTGATTTGCTTGAAATGTGTCCAATTTGATTCATGGATGGTTCATGTTTTTCTTGTTTACTTGTCAACAAATGATGACCAATCATATTTCTTCCTTTCTACTTAGCTACATTGTATAATACAGCAAGGCCAGTATGCTGGAGCCGAGAATATCTAACTCATTTCTTTCAGCAGACGCATGTTTAATAGCCATAAGGACAGTTCCTGTTAGAATAAAGTGGCATTGACTCTAATTTCGTCTGTCTGGGTGATGTACAAACTAATTCATAGTGGGGTGCAATCACTACCAGAATACTTGGACAATTGTTGCCAGATTCCAGAGACATTTCCATCCCTGACAATAGTTTTGGAGCCCAGGTAAGTTCAGAGGCTCTTGTTATAATGGCTCTATCTCCACCAATACTACAAAAATAACCCACAATAATATTTCTAACAGTGAATTATTGTTATAGCAAACCACAGTGAGTAGGGTGGGTAACATATAACTTAACAGAGACTATTTTAGCACACTGCTGTATGTTGTATATTCCTGTAACACATCTAAAAAGATCTCTGACAAATTAGGATGTTTTCAGGAGATATATTTTGCCAGACGTTCACACTGAATTCATAAAAATGTAGCACATTTTCATTTGCTGTTAGTTTTTGATAGTAACTGAGTCCAGCAAATACCATCATTTCATTAATCTAATTGTTTTTTTGTGAATCAGTATATGCCTCTTATTGACAAGTAGGTTTTATATTTTATAAACAAATTATCATTTTGTTTAACTTTACAGTTTGCTCTTTTTTTGCATTCTGTTCTGAAATATCTGGGTTGCATTCCGCAAGTTCAGTTAGTCCTTGGAGGGATGACCAAAATGAACTTGTACGTCTTCAAGATTTTAATGGACCAAACAAGACATTTTATTTTTACCTCAGTGTGTGTATGGAGGCAGGCAAAAGCAGTGTAAATTCAGACATAGGAGGAGGTGTGTTTGTTCAAAATGATAAATTGAACAGAAGTGGAATAGTTATTTTCTGTGCTGTGTAAAATCAAAGGTCATCATGACTTCAGCATTTTGAGATGGAGTAGAAGAGAGACTAGTTACTAAAATAGTAACTAGTAATAGATTAAACATCTGGGAAATAATTCTGTATTACAGAGAAGGGGAATGACAGAATGGTTATTTCCTCCACTAAGTTAGCTCCTTCAGTTACTTTGGGGAGTTAACATGAATAAATATGATATTGGATTTTAGTGCCGCTTTCAGATTCCACTATGTAATGAAAAGAAGGCCAGTGGCATCCTGGGCTGCCCTAGGACAGGTGTTACCAACAGGTCAAGGAAGGTGAGCCACTTCTTCTATTCAACACTGCTGAGGTCGCAGCTGGAGTGCTGAGCCCAGATCTGGACTCCCCAGTACAGAACAGACATGGAAGAGAGTAAGACTGGGGACTCCAGCAAAAGGTATGAAGATGTTAAAGGGTTGGACAATCTCCTATATGAGGAAAGGCTGAGAGATTTGGGAATGTTCATCCAGGAGAAGAGAAGGCTCAGAGGATCTCACCAATGTACACAAACACCTGCAGGGAAGGTGCAAAGAGGATGGCTCCAGACTCTTTCCTGGGGTGCCCAGTGACAGCACCAGAGGCGATGGGCACACACTGAAACACAGGAGGTTCCCTCTGAGCATCAGAAAACTCCTTTTCCCTGTGAGGGTGACTGAGCATTGCCACAGGTTCCCCAGAAAGGTGGTGGTGTCTCCATCCATGGAGATATTAAAAAACGTTGACATGGTCCTGGGAAACTGGCTCTATGTGGCCCTGCTGGATCAATGAGGCTGGACCAGTCAACTAACAGAAGACCCTTAAAACATTTCCATTGTTCTGTACTTCTTTCCACAATACAATTAGGCACTTTAGGTAGCTGAGATAGAGGTTCTTTAGTGTAACAGATTTTCTGGATGCTTCTCGTTCCTTCTAATAGAAGAGAAGTCAACAAAAAATCTGTAATACTGATTGAGAAATAGGGTATTTGTATATATCTGTATTCCAAACTATTTGCTTAAATGTTCCTGCCTCTGAGCTACAAAAAACCCAATCCAAACCAAACAAAACCAAAAACCGCAAAAAACCCACCAAAAAAACCACAAACAAAAGCAAAACCAAACCTCTCCCAAATCTAAACAAACAACTCCCCACAGGCTTTATCTAGATTCTTTGGCTGTACAAACGTAATTTAGCATCCTGCAGAGCTAAGAGCAGCAGGTTTTTGTAAGCTCTTACTATACCCCCTTCCAAGTGACTATAACTATCTAGTAGGTCAAAAGTCCACTTCTGCCATTCCACCACATAAGTTAATGTTATGAGTGTGTACGAGTGAGAAGAATCCCAGCAACAGAAAACAGACTTTGGTGTTTAGCTTTTGCTTTCCAGAGCATTTGGAGACATTTTTGTACGTAAGTCCCAAGCTTCTGTTTAGTTTATTCACTCTAAGAATTTGACACCATTTGCTTTTTAATGGCAATTCTATAGCCCACTTTGTATTTTCAGATTTCATTTTCAATAAGAATACTTTACAAACCACAGGTTGAATGATTTTTCTTTTTCAGCTTGTAACACAAGGTATTCTCTGACACACAGAGAAACAATGAAAGTAATGCACTTTTTTTGAAATGAGAGAATAATTCTATTATTTGAAGTTGGTTATTTTTCTTATTGTCAAGAGTGCTATTCGTCAGCAGTAACAGTTTTTAATGTAGCTAAGAAGAAACAGTTTATCTGCATTTGGATTTTTTAAAAATTAACTTCTTTAACGTTGGATGTATCAGTCTGGTTTTTAAGCTATAATTTCATCATAGCAGTTAAAGAAGGTGAAGTATGCCAGCAGCAAACATAGAGTCACTTACATGCGAATTGATTTTCCACTTCCCAAGTACCAGTCACCTTATTCCAAAAATAGTAGAAGTAGCTTTCAAAGACAAGTTGAGTTGTGTGAGAACAAAGCTCTTGCTCTGTGTATTACTCATTACTTAGTTCAGAGTCTACAGGACCTTCAGAAAAAAAAAAAGCATGGACACATAAGAGTCTTATCCAACATCCAATGAAGCCACAGAATGGTGGTTTATAGCAGGTGGTTCCCAAATACTTAATATCACTCCAGTATGCATCAGATTTACAGTGTCTGCTTTGTCTCAGTAAATGCTTCAAAGTCCAGGTAGAAAAAAAGAGCAGAATGTCTAGAGAAGCAAGGATAAAATTTTTATTACAATGCATGGAAATTATACTGTAGCTATTCATTAATAAGAACAAAAGTCAGCAACCTGATTACTACAGCCTATTGGCACGCTTCTTATCTTTAATTTTAGTTATCACACTGTGATTTTAAAAGTTACTCATGCTGGAATTATTCTCATTCATATGGTATGCAATCTACTTGTATAAATAATAGCATTTATATATTATTATATAAATAAATAATAGCAGGTATTGAAGAGAATCTGCACCATAATGATAATCTAAGGCCACTTTAATCACAGAATGCTCATGTATTGCAGGCCAGACTCAAGTGAATACAGCATGAATGTCAGAAAAATAAAAATTCCATTCTTCATAGCTTATTTTGTGCATATTAACTTCCCTCAAGTCTTAACTGATCTGTATTGAAAAATTACTAAAGTTCTGAAAAGTGACTTAATTCTTTCTAGAAGATTTTAAACATCTGTTCATGGAATGAATCTAGTTGTATAAACTTTAAAGACATACAGAATACTAAAGCAAGCAGAGAAAATCCTGTTTACTATGCAAAGATTATGTGTACTTGCCAATCTATCAGGGTGTTGGAAAAGTCCTTTTAAAGGGATATAACTTATAGAAGTTATGTGTAGTTCAAGAATAAAATATTGTGCTAATACACATAATTTTAAGCACTTACTCCAGCTTTGTCCAGCTTAGAATTCTTCCTGGTGTTGAATCTCCATTCTAATGTAAACCCACTTTTTATGCTTGCTATTTTTGAATCTCCAGTGCACAGACAACAATTAGCTTCTCTCCTCCCCATTTCATAACCCTCATTTCCTTAGTTTTTCCCCTGTTGTGTAGAGTTCCCATGTTGTTTATGTGCACTGGTTTGTACGTGTCTGTTAATATGACATTTGACTGTTTTGCAGTGATGTGATGTTGATTAATCAAGCACAACAGCTGACTGTTAGTAAATTAATACAAATTAATTTCTGCAAAATTCATTGCTTGGCAATGCAGCCAATTATTTCTACCTGCTTCACACAATCTGCTTCCTCTTTCTCTTACCAAGATCATTGTGTTCTTGTCTTTCAAATACTCACATTTAGTATCACCTGAAAATGTAGCACACCTTTTCTCCACCAGCCAAATGACTAATGGAAATACTGAGTAGCACCAGATTCAGGACAGGGTCTATGAGATCTCACTTGAAACACGCCTCTATTCTCACTCTCTGAGGAGTAAATCAGCTCTAATTGCAACTGTATCACTGAATGTTATATTATAATTCTTGTTACTCACCCATTTGTATTTTGGAGTTTGCACAGTTTCTCTCTTTTTTTACTCTGTTAAAAATTGTGAGCCCTTTCATTGTGTCCTACAAGTTGTCTTCCTCCTTTGCACTCTTGACTGCCCCATGGTTACTGATCAGAGCCAAACCTAGAAGAGTCCCAGCCATAACCAACATAATCTGATAAAGCTGGGTTTGTGTGGCGCCTGACACACTAAGAAAAACTTAAAGATGCTATAAAAAACCAATATTCTGCTGTTGACTCAAGGTCCTAAGTTAAGCTCCTCCAAACAGGAAATGGTAGGGTTTTATTAACCCTTTCAAAAATTATCTGCATAACTTCTGCTACCACAGGTTAATCCGGAAGTTTAGGACATCGTATTTATAAATATAAACTTCATATAACAGAATAACTGAGGAACACAGGTCTGACATCCACCATCACCTTTTCATTAAACATAGTAAACACAGAACTCTAGTTGACTGGTTATTACACCGTAGCCCAAAAAATGGTTCTCTGAATGTGCACCTGAATTTTCATGTAGGAATTTTTTGAAACATAAAATCTCACAATCAAAGGAAATCGTAATACATTTGCCAAAATGTCATATTAATTTCTAGAGGGTAAAAGAACTCTTGAGCACAGTATTACATATTCCTTCATCCTTTAATCCTTCAAGAAAAGCTAACATGGAGGAGCAACCATGATAAAAGCAATGCTTTTGTTTTTTAACCGTTTAACACTGTGTGACTTTGTAATGACATGCAAAAAATTCAGCCACTCTGGCTTCTTTTTCTTGCTGCAAAACAGATTGAAATTTGTCCTAAATCAGTTTTCGGTTTTGGAGCTGCAGCGTATATATTCCATTTTTAAAACAAAATAGAGCTCAAAACAAGGTTTTATTTTAATTAGTGAATTAATTTTATTATAATGCTGTATACTGTTGTGACAGAAAACAACTCTACTGCTACAGGTGGTGATACAAAACCTCCTCACCCAATATTATTTTAGCATTCTATTTAGTCTCCACTGCAACACGAATAAAGAAACAGCAACAACAACAACAAAAAATCAGATATTCATTAGTTCTAGAGAAAACTGGTATGGTCAGCTCTGCATTTCAGGAACATACCAACATCATCAAAAAATAGAGGTATATACCTTTCCTGCTCACCAGAATTACAGCCCAAGGGAATACATTCAATAAAATATTTGTATATACAAGTCATAATATCCTTGGCAGAATTTAGGCTGATGTGTTGTTGGGGGAAGAAATTTTAAAAATTGCTTTCCATCTCACATTATAGACAAGAAGATGTGTACAAAGGGTAGAGGACCTATTTATACTGTAATTTGAGGAATAGCTGAAAGAAAACAGAGCATTAGAGCAATTCTGGACAGCTTTAAAAGCTAAAGCTAAACAAGCATATATACCCAGATCCTATTTCTAATTGAAATAAGCCTCAGTGAAAATGAACTCACAGTACAGACAAACACAATTCAGTAGAGCAATTTTCTCTGTAACTGTTTTGTTTTCTGCACTCACATTTCATGATCTGGAATATAGGAGCTTGCATAGAGAATACTATGTAATATGCTATACAGGATATGGAAAATCAAACTGCTTTCACTAGTAGCTTTTACTGTAAAAGAAAAAAAGGGGTAACAAAGCAGGGTATTTAACTGAAGAAGTACAGAATACATTGGGTTAATTTAATTGTTCATTGAAATTCTCCATGGTAGAATGTAGATTGCAAGGCTTCTGGTTATGGAAAATAGTTACATTCTTCAAATTTGAATATATAAAATTAAACTTCCTTTTGTGACAGGTTATTTTAAAGGCCTCAACAGTACAAAGGCGTTGGGCTAGAAGTTTTTCTGTCATTCGTTTCATCATGAGGAATCTACATGTGGCAATGCAGTAAATTACTTTCTTAAGAAGGGCAAAAATTCCTAAGAACTTACTGAGTTCCTGTGCAGTTTAAGTAAAAGGGTTAACTACAATACTTTGAGTGGGAGTATATATGCATTCAAGTTAATTCTATCTGAAATAAGTTTAAGAGACTGTTGATGAAGACAGAGAGTCAATTGCCATTTTTATCCCTATATATAAGGGGAAATCAGAATTTGCAGCACTACAGTCAAGAGAGAAGAATGTTTCTCTTTTAAAACTGACTTTAATTAGGAAATGTTTGTCTTTCTGACATGATGAAGTTATAAATTGAAATTAACCGCTAAGTTCCTGGATTTGGAGCATATTGAATTTAAGGTGATTCAACCACCTCAGCAAAGCAAATGGAAAACTCACGATATAATTTCTAGTCCCTTGGATATCAAAAGATTTTCCTGTCTTACTTCCCTTCCTCCTCTCCTCAGTTAAGGACTTTTAGCGCTCAATTTTTTATATCTTTGCCAGGATATCACTTGCTGAGATGTCTGGGGCATGTTTCCTTTCAATATATTTAGAACACCATTTTTGATAGCTGCTGCTAGGTCACTGTCAGAAGAGTGTTTTGTGATCCTGTAGGGCACCTGGATGGGCAGTGCTGCAGCAACTATCTAGATATGGTTATTGCATTGCCACCCTCTTTCTTTTTTTTTTT
>VZDJ01000340.1:263288-275006 GCA_008694505.1 Cyanoderma ruficeps
TTTTTTTTTTTTTTAATGAAAAACCAACACATTGCCATCTGTCTTTATAAACAGATTGGGGGGATGAATTAGCTGTGACATTTGAGTGTGATAGATTCTCTTCACAAATATTCTTCAAGAAGCCTGTAGCTGAGTTTAGATCAACTAGAGAAGAGTCATATGGCGCTCTTATTGAATCACCAATGGTTTTAAAAGGAATTGTGGCTTGCTGGTACATACTTGACTGAACATTTTTATTACTTGCCATCACTCTAGCAGATTTTCAACCAGGTCATATCAGATTTATGGATTTTCTATCACGGTTCTAACATATTGTCATTTCTTTATATAAGATTTAGAGTATGCAAAGAGAAAGTTTGTGTGAAACAAACTCGTTTCTATATTTATGAAAAGGAGAATACTGATGATCTTCTCTAAGATATTAAACTTTTTAAATCATTGGCTTTAACGATACTGCGTTAGTAAGTACAGTGACAGGGTCAATTTTACATACCTTTCTTTTTAGCTATATTTCTAGTTGGCTGTATTTACTCTTCTGTCACAACAGCACCACTTTTTCCAAGCCAGTAAAGCAAACCCATTCTGTATTCACGAGAGGATATAAACAATTTGCAATTAGTAAAATAGCAAAAGACATAGACATTCATATCATTATCACACTTTTAATGCTTGTTGCTTCAGTAAGACAACCTCTGTGCTATTCTTCCTCTTCTGATGGCCCCTACTTCCTACCCCATCTCCCAGAAGCATCTTTGACAAATGTATTTTGTCCAACCTGTAATGTCTGCCTGAAACCATCCTCACCACTTCTCACTACAAGAGATTATGAAGAGATACCATCAGTTTCTATTGAGAATGGGTGTAAAATTTCCCCCTGGAATCTGAAACCTTCACAGGGTCAAACAATTAATAGACCGTGTATCTCCCAATATCTTTACTCAACTTCCTGCTCAGATTCTGTGCTCCATTGCCTGTCCACTCCCTCTTCAAGTATGACGCAGTGGACGGACAGCCGTCTTTGTAGTTCCTGCCACACGGAAAGAGCTTCTTGTGCCTCTTTGCTGCATTTCATCAGAGGTATCTCTACATAGAAAAAAACCCCAAAAACCCAAACATGGTTTTATAAATTTATTTATTGTTCTTTCTGTTGCCAAAATGTATTTTTCTTTGCATCTCTTTTTTTCACTTTTGATGTGATAATAGATCATTTAAAGCTAGAAAATACTTTGCAGTATATTTTATATATATAGTTCTCCTGAAAGAGAAATGAATTTTGTGCATGCCATGCTACATTGCTCATTCTTATGCTTTGTATGACATCTTGTTCTCAGCTAATTAATATTCCAGTGATTATTTTGTAAATCTTGCCTATTATGTATAATTCTGGATTTTTTTCCTGTATTTATTCTCTTTGCCTCTGTTATCTGTTCCTTATGACTGAAGGAGCAAACTAACTAACTGCAACTCTCTATATTTCTGTTAAATACTTCCAATATTTTTAGTTGTGAGTCTGGTTTCAAAGGTGTTAAGTAAAACCCAGTTAAGATCATACTAGGCTCAATAATATGCCTTTTAGAGTTTGACAAAGTAGATTAGCCATCTTAAACTCATTGCATATTTTTCTTTAAAAGTTCTAGGCCAGATTCTACTAGTGGACACAGAAAACACCTAACACTATCAAAATCTGAGTAATTATACTCATACTTCTGCACAGTAACTCTTAATTTTCTCAGGTTTTTCCTCAAGCCATACATAATCATAAACAGTTGGGTAATGGAGTTCTTTCTTGAAAATTAATGGCTTTGGATATTGATTTCAATTGGAACAAAATACTCCTGCTTTATTTAGGGCACTCTGAAGAGAAACACATACACAATACTGTTCAAACCCAAAATTATTAAGTTCAGAAAACCAGAAATTATATTTGCTGGAGCTAGTCAGAATGATTCAGTAATATCATTTACATACGTGTTTTTTCTTATGATGTAATTTTTCTTCAGCATGGATAGATTATTTGGCTGATATGCAAAAGATTGCACATGGAAATTTTATTTCCACTAGCTTTAAGCTATGCATATTTTATATTTAAATAGAGTGTGTAGGTTTCAAGTTCCTCTAAATTTGAACAAGCACCAATAACTTTCTAAATTTATTTCTCTAATTCTGAATATGAAAACACAAAAAAATCCTCAAGGATCTTTTTTTTTTTTTTTTAAATCAAACATGATTATACAGTGATGTCCACTAATGCAGTCATCCAGGAGAGTGCTGTGTTCCCTCTTATCATCATATCAGCTGTAGCCAGAATGCCATAGAAGATAACAATGCTGAGCATCTTTTAGAAGGCATTTTTGCATGGTGTAGGCCCAAACTGGTAGAAGACTAATATACCTATATGTTCATATGCAAAATATTCTCTTTAGCTATTTGAAGGAAGGAATCTTAAAAAACTCCACTAGTTACTGTTTTGCAAGGAAACATGAAAAGATGCTTAAGGACAACAGCTCTAGTTTAATTTTTAAATGCTTTTGATATAGCAGTGGTCTTACAATTCACCTGATTTCCATCTGTTTTTCAAATAAAACAATTTTTCCCCCATAACAACTCAACAACAGTTGTTGCGGTGCGCATTTTGGGTTTCCCAAAATTATGTATGCTTTTGTTATCTGTTTTATAATGGTTTGTTCCTATACCCCCATGCCCAAATCCCCCTGTGGTCTTTCCCTGGTGGTGGGTCCTGTCAATCACATTGCCATCCCACCCTAATGCCTGAAAGGTTCTAGTGAGGCTTCAGGGTGATTCAGCAAGTTCTCAAATTCCCCACTCCCCTTTCTATTCATAGATGGTTCTGTCAATTGTCCCCTGTTCTTGACCACTCCCCCTCTTCCCTGAGATTGGTTCTAGGTATTCCCCTGGTCGGGAGACGCCCCTGGTACTTAACCTGTAACCCGAAGCCCAGCAGCCTCTCTCTTCAGGTGGGTGTCTGGGTGGAATAAACCGGGTCGCTACTTACGTGAGAGTCCTCCTTTTTTTCCACACCGTCCATGTTCCTGCTTAAGGTTCAGACCCACCGAACCTAAAAGGTACAAAGCTGTACCACTGTGTGCAGACCAGTGAGAGAGCTAGCCGGTTAGCAGCACCAGACACCTGCAAACAGTTAACAGAGATATTTGCAAAAGAAATATTTTTGTGAGCTTAGAAACTAGAATGGAGACTGATTTCCATTAATGGCAGGCATAAGCATTATCTAATCTCCCCCTGAGCCTTTCTTTCTCTTTTCCACACTTGCATAACATGGTTTTCTTGGACAAACTAATTTTCAATAGCTTATGCCAACAAAATTCATGAGCTGTGTGATTTGATTCTTCTGTTTCAAAATTAAATACCTCCTGTAGGAACTCTCAAATCACTAAGCCAAATTTTTTTCAACTCTGCCCACAAAGATCTGAAAACACTTCACTGGTGTAAAAAAAAAATCTTGAATTTAATGAAAGTTTCCTACTTCACAGAGAACTTAGAGTTCTCTGTGTTATCAACAGTGACCAAAGTGTGCTCACGGCTGAGATCACCCCTTTGGAATGCTGCCTGCAGTTCAGATGATAGATGGGATTTGTTTTAAATAAAAAACAGGGGTAGTTTCAATTAAAGGAATTGCTTCTGAGTCACGATGAGCAAGAGCACTGGTTAGTGATACATATGCCACTGGCTAGTTTGATGCTGGTCCAAATATCACCATTTTATGTGATTGTTGTAAAATGGTTACAGCTTAGGTGACCTATTTTAGATTTGCTTTGAAGGAGGCACTGCTCTGGATTTTAAATTGCCAGAGAATTCAGGTGCATTTTTAATAGGAGATCATGTTATATTATTAAAAAATAACATTAAATTAGTGAAGTTTGTCTTATCTGCTTACTCTCAAGCCATTAACTGCTGGTATCTTTTTGTTTTGCTGGTATTCACAATGATGGATGGTCAGAGAGGAGTAAAACCACTGTTACACAAACTGCTGCTCAGAAAGAGCATTCACATACATTTCCCAAAACCCTTTCATCCTTCCTAACTTCCCTGCAAATCAACACTGAACCTCTGCTGACCACAAGACTATAGGGTGGTATATTGTGTTCCCTGCAGTGTTATTTAGAATGTCCATTCCAATCAGAGTGTCTCTGTGCTGAGAAGAGTACAAGCCCAGAGGAAGAAAAACATGCATATGTATATGGAACATCAGATTTATATATTAAATTCTTCCTACAGAGTTCCAGGGCTAGCTCATTGGAAAGAGCTGTTGTGTTTCATAGCATATTAAATTCTTCAGGTTTAGCTAAGTCTAAAATAAGTTATTAACGATGTATTGAGGCAGTGGGAAGCATTCAGGTCAAGCCCAGGAGTTATTAGCATCTTTTAAGTGGCTCATTTTTCTGAGAAGAAGGGTTAAGCTCTTTTCTTCTTGGATAAATGAATAATAAGAATGCTCAGGAACAGTTTTTCATCTAAATGATCCTGAAGAGTGGTCTGTATTACAAAGAAATTACATATTATCCTGTTCTGGTCTGCCTTCTCTAAGTACAGCCCATAGTTTGAAATCTTGAAGAAAACCAGCTAAGAATCTCTAAAATACCTGCCAGTCTCATATGAGTTAAAAGAAACTCAGAGTCAACCAAATTAGATAATTTCCCTTCGTGCTCAGAGATTTTAGGAGCAGTGCAAACAAATTGTCTGGGTATTTAAAGATACTACCATCTTGAGGACTACTGAAAACTGCAGGATTTTCTTTCACAAGCTGGCCATCCATTTGCCAGTACTCTTGGGGATATTTGCAGGCATGTTCTTAACTTAGGTTGCAAAATAGGGGATACTAATGTAGGAGTGAGTGATGGAGGAGTATTTCCAGAAACCTGAATTAACTAATAACGCTACCTGGTATGTATTAGTATTAGGATTATGTATATATTAGGATTATGGGAGGCATCAGACTGTTTATAACAGATGCTGACCTAGCAAGCTTTTAAAAATCTTGAGCCCCAGGAAATATCCCCAGGCCTTCACTGTACATCATCAGCTACATCATCAGCACGTAACAAATAATACAATCCTTAACAACAAATCTAAATCTGTTTGAAACCTAAAATCATTCTTTCTAATCATATTTCTTATCATTATTTCTTATCACCACTGTAAGGTGGTGTGCTTGTTTTGCACTGATTGATATTTGGTAAGGAAAGAGGTCATTCATCGAAGTTACGTTTCTGAGAAAAACTGTAGCAAAAAAAATCAGTGACTAGTTTTGAATATTGACATCTTGTTAGACAACTGGAAAGTTGAGCACGCCTGTATTGAATACATATGTTAAAAATTGGGAGACCCTGGGAAAAATTCTCTTTTCTTCGGATCTGGGAAACGGTAAGTCAGCTTGGCTCCCTCCTTGCTGTGGGGGCTGGCCTGCGCAGGCCCTGCCAAGGAACCAGGCCCCTTCTCAGGAAGCCTGCCATGCCCTGTCCTGTCTTGGGCTGGGACTAGCAGCTGCCGGGTAGGGTGAGGGAGGATAGAAGGTCCCATCCTGGCTGTATAGGGCCCAAGCTGTTGACATCCTTCTGTTAACCTGTTCCTCCTCCCAGTGCAGCATTCCAAAGAATCCTCACTGTTAGCAGCTCTGTTGGCCACCAATACCAGGTCATCCTTCCCGGGGGGACCCCAGCCACAGTAAAGATCATGCAGCTGAGACCAGGCGGCTCTGCAGCCTTGCAGAGTGACCCTGCAGCCAAAACTGAATGCAGATAGAGCCCCTGAGATCCTAGCACGGCCCCAGCGTGGCCTGAATTTACCACCTTCGGCCACTG
The DNA here is from genome assembly GCA_008694505.1 of Cyanoderma ruficeps. Classification (NCBI taxonomy): domain Eukaryota; kingdom Metazoa; phylum Chordata; class Aves; order Passeriformes; family Timaliidae; genus Cyanoderma; species Cyanoderma ruficeps. Next base: position 269,126 of record VZDJ01000340.1, read on the forward strand.
CCCGAAAAAAACCCATCATGACCTCTGCAGGCTCTGGGTGAGATATTAACTCTTTCCTTGCATAGGTGAAACTTGCAAAACATTGAATCCTCTCTGAGTGAGAGAAAAAGACAGAGGGAAAACATGTAGAGAGACAATATGAAGACATTAAGGTCAGTGAAGGAGGAGTCACATCCTAGATGGGAGAAGAATGGGAGGATGCTTTGGTTTTAGGCTGAAATTATTTTGTAAAGCCGTGGTGAAGGACTGTGATATACTAGAATAACCCTTTAAGTTGTGAAAAACATGGATGGGGAGATGAGAATGTTCAAATTGCAGATATGAGCAAAGGCATTTGTGTTAAAGCAAATAAATGTTGAAGTAAGTAGTTGTGATCTTATGAGAAGCTTGAACAGCGAGAGAAATGAGATGAAGATGGTGATTTGTCCCCAGGAACAGAGGAGGAAGATTTCTGTTCCTGGAAATAAAAGTGATCTCAGAGAGAGATAAAGAAAACCTTTGCTTTTTAACTGCTCATCTTTAAAATGATACCCCATGAGTTTACATGGCCCACAATGCAACTGTGGGAAGGCCGTGTGATATGGGAGGGGCTTCACAAGTGCGGATTCCCAGGTGGCTGCTATTTGTGAGAATTGCAGCCACCAGAAAACTGTTTTTCTTGTGGAGAAGTTTCCATAGCAGACCAAAAGAGACTTCTCTCTCTGAAAGAACTGATAAAAGACTATTTTAGAGCTGGTACACTGACTTGGGTTCCAAGTTTTGTCTCTATACATTGTCATTGTCAATGTCAAAAGTTGTTGGGGAGGAGAGGTACTTTTAAGGTTTTATTCTGAGTCTTATTAATTTTTTTCTCTCTTGTGTTTTGTTAATAAAACTTTCTTCATACCCTTTAAAGTTTGAGCCTGCTTTGCTTTTTTCCTAATCCTATCTCACAGCAGAAAAAGAGTTAATAATTCTAATGAGCACTCAACCCGCTACACATAATTTGTGCGTTGTCTGGGAAACGAAAATAGGTAAACCACAACCACCACACTAATCGGTGTTTCTGTCCAGTTTTGACCTGAAACTGCCACAGGTGGGGAGAACAGTTTCTTTCATGCTTCTTCTTAGGTTAAGGAACTGCAGTTTATTCAAGAATTTCTCATCAAGTCTTTTTTTTTCAGCACCTCTGGTAACTCCTTTCACATTTCATGAAATGTTCTACATTTGGATCCATTTTTCTTGAAGTGTAGCTGTCCAAATCTGGCTACAACAGTCATAACAGGCTTCAACTGAGCACTGAATAAAGGACAAGAATAATTTAATTCCCTTCTGCTTTGATTTGGGAAAGACAGTTGTCTGCCAGGGAAAATCTGGAGCTTCCTTTGGAATGGAGAATGTAAACCCCCTCCCTTCAAATTATTATAATTTTGCAATTAAGAGCCTTCAAGCAAAGATTTGGGAATAGGAATAACAGTTCTTTACCAGGAATATTAAAAAATACAAATGTAGTAAAGCAAACAAACAAACAATCAAAAAATCCTAAAAACACTGACAGAGTCAGAATACAACCTAACACCTTGGTCAGGGTGTTGGGAGTAGTCCAAATAAGTCCTGCTGGAGTAATAGATGTTGTTCTGTTGGAGTTGAGATGATCCAGTAGAAAGGTCCAGTGGTGGGAGGATAGGTCTGGTCCTTCCTCTGGGAATCTAGTGAAAAAGAGACTGTCCTGCTATGCTGAATTTCAGGTTTTATCTTGGTAGGAATGCTTGGCTCCTCCCACTGGGTGGAGCAGCTCACAATGGGATGATGTAATTTTATCAGTCATGCAATGAGTCTTAATGGCCCATTATCAGAAGACAACCCCCTGGAGGGTGGACGGTTGTGGAAGAGATAAGGAACACTGTACCACCTAGTTTTAACAGCTGGTCCATTAACAGAAGGCACCCACCCCGCCCCCCCCCGAGTTAAAAGAAAAAACACTTCTTCAACTGGTTTCAACAGATTGGGAATAGAATACATACTTTTGGTTATATATTGCAAACCAAAATACCTTCACAGCAGAAGTCATGACAGAAAGAGGCCTCATACCTTCTTTTACAACTGAAGAGCACTGAGATCACCCAGCACAGAGGTCAGTGACATGCCCTGAGAAAGGCACAAAGGACAGTTCTGTTAAAGTCAGAAAGATAATGCTGACTCTTGAGTACAATTAAATACTTAAATCACAGACCATTAATTTTCTCAAATATTAGGCAGTGAATGAAACCTAAAAATATAAAAGTAAATGTTTAAAAATCAAATTCTTGGTATTAAAATTGAATTGACTGGAAGATGAGTCCCATTCTGTGGTAGCATTTGTCAATCCACAGCTGGGATTTCTTCTTCAGTGGATTAAAAAAAAAACTTTCTAAGCTTCTTTATGAAAATTAAAAGCTACACGGCAACACTGTAACTCTATCACACTTTATAGTTTCATGGTTAGGGTACTGACCTCAGATGTCAGACTTAACTCTCTGCCTCTAGGTTTTTTACTCTGGAAAATTTCAAATTAAGCAGATTTGACCTAAGGTCTACCATGTCACAGGCCAGTAATAAAATAGTCTCCAAAAAACTTATAATATTAACTCCTCTATTTTGGTATAAGGAAACAGCATATTTCACCAAAATTTATGTCCCAGTCAGCTAAAATTTTGAACAGGAACCATAACTGTACCTGAAAGGAAAACGAAACTGAATGGACAGTACCCATGGAATTATGTGGATCATTGTAGAGGTTTTGGTTTGCTTATCCGAGTCACAGCACCATTTATGTGGTGGTTTCATGTTGGCTGATTTTTGTTTGCTAAGTGGGAGATAGGATTTTGGGAGAAAAAAGGCAAAAACAAGCCAAATTTAAAAGTAAAACAGATTTAATTAACATACACTAAGAGAAGAAAATAAGAAAAGGAAAAAAACCCACCACAAATGAATTTCTAAACCAACCCTTTCTCCCACCACAAACTGTTCATTTTCTACAAACAACGTAAAGAGGCAAAACTCAGAACTCCAGACCAGTACCACTTATAAAATAATCATTCATTCAGTCTTTGAAAAAGAGAAGTCTCTCCTGTTGTTTGGTAACATTCCACAAGAGATACTGTCTGCTTGTGGCTTCCAACTCACACAAAAGCAGCCTGCCCAGGAAACTCTGCAATTGTGGAACCTCCCATATTTACGTGGCCTTTCCCATGATACATATGGGTCATAGATTCACAGACTGGGGTGGAAATTTTTAAAAATGAGCAGTTTCAAAGTCAAAGGATTTTTCAACTCAAGGAACAGAGATGTCTTCCCACTTCTTCACTGGCATAGGGCTTCTTCTCATCTCTCTCTGTTCAAACCTCTCATGGGATCACCCAAATCACAGCTACTAATTCAATACTCACTCAGTCCATCACAGATACCTTTGCTCAAATCCACAAATCATCTCCCCAATTCATATTGTCCACGATTTAAAGGATTATTCCAGCATATTACCATCTGTTACCATAACCCACAGGAAATTTTCAGCCTAAAACCAAGGCAACTTGTCATCTCTATCACTTAAGAAGTCACTCTTCCTTTACTGACTTAGATATCTTCATATTGTCCCTTTACATGCCTCTAATTTGGCCTTTTCTCTCATCTCTGAGAAGGGTTAGAGTTTAAGAAAGTCTCAATCTGTGTCAGAAAAGAGTTAAAGCTTGCCAAGGCCTGCGGTGGTCATGTGATCTCTGCTGCAGCAGCCCAAATATCTCAAAGCCATGCCGGTGGGGGGGCTGGTGGGTGCCTGTTCTTGCACCCTTCAATCTGATGGCCTGAGCTGTGAGCAGCTGCTCTTTGGGGCCCAGCATAGGGTAGGGGGGGGATGAGCCCATCCTTTCCCAGGCCAGAGGTGCTGGCAGCCAGGAGCACCTGCTCCTGATCCTCGCTGAGGCCCCAGACACGCGGCCAGCACTGCTGAACTGCAGCACTGCTTCTGGCAGCCGGGGGGGGGGAAAAAACTTAGCTGGCCCTGCCTCCTCTGTGGGCTCTCAGAGGCCCAGCCAGGCCCGACCACCCTGGAGCAGCAGGGCCTAATCTGGGCCCTCCTTGGCTGCCCATGATGTTACCTGGTCGCCAGACGGGGGTAAAAGAGTGCTTGAAGACAGCCGCAGCTTTACAGGGGTATCATCAAAAGTCGCATTCCGTTTTCTGAGTGGTCAGAGCTGCATGTCAGTCCACAATCTGATCCTTAATAGGTCCCTGTCCTTTCCAGAGAATTTTAAGGTCCTAGCATTATTAACCAGAAAAACCTAAACTGTATCAACTCATGACAATCATTCTGAGAATAAGTAAAGGATAAAAACTCCAACTATCTACCTTTATGTGGAGATAAGCACTCTGCCATTCATTTGTATTTTCTCTACTGGTCTCTGCATCACTTTACAGAGAAGTTATACAAATATGGTAATGCTGGGTGTCTGAATACAACAGGTTTCACTTTATGGTCCTCCTTTTAAGTTTTTTTTCTTTCACTATCTACCTGGGCAACCTGTGCCAGTACTTGGCCACACTCAGTGAAAAAGAGTTTAATAGTGCTCAGGTGGTGCCTCCTCTGCTTATATAACTCATGCCTGTTGTGTCTTGTCCTGTCACTGGGCAACACAGAAAAGAACCTGGAGACATCTCCTCTACACTCTCCCTTCAGGTATTTGCACACATTGATGAGATCTCCTGTGAGCCTTCTCTTCTCCAGACTGCACAATCCAAGCTCTCTCGGCCCTTCTCCAAGCTCTTCTCAAGGAAGCTCCAGGGACATAATCACTTTTGGGGACCTTCATTGGGCTCTTTGGTGTGTAGCTGTCCCACTTGGACTGAGAAGCCATGAGCTAGGCACAGAGCTCACGTGATCCTAATGAGAGAATTTAAAACATTCTTCTGTGTCAGAGAAGGTTGGATGCAGCAAAATGCATGAAGTCAGGCAACATTCAAAATTTCTATATCATCAACATTAAACAAGTTTGTTTTGCATGTGGGCTTGTTGTGGCTTACCCCCAACCCTGCACCCAGAAGCCATTCTCTCACTCGCACACCAGCAGGGCCAGGCAGAGAATGAGGAGAGTAAAAGCTACAAAACTCATGGGTTGAGATACAGGCAGCTTAGTAGGGAAAACAAAAGCTGTGCACACAAGAAATGCAAAACATGAAATCAGTTCACTTCTTCCCATGGTTGGGCAGGTGTTCAACCATTTCCATCAGAGTGGGGTCCCATCATACTAATAGTGACTTGGGAGGACAAACACCATTAATCTAAATGTCCCCCCAGTTCCTCCTTTTTCCCCCTCTTTATAGACTGAGCCTGATGTCACAAGATCTGGAATATCCCTTTGGTCAGTTTGGCATCACCTGTCCTGGCTGTGTCCCCTCCCAATCCCCCAGGTACCCTAGTTCCCTCACTAGCATGGCAGTGTGAAAAGCAGAAAAGGCCTTAGCTCAGTGCAATTTCTGTTCAGCAATAATAAAAACATATCTGAATTATCAACTCTGTGTTCAGCACAAATACAAAATGCCTGTTATTGTAAAGAAATTTAACTCTGCCCCAGCTGATACAGCATAGGGGCACAAAGAGTATTATGTAAGTTACTGTTTGTCTACTTGAATTAATTGCTTTGATTCAATTAAGTGAGCAAATTTGGAATCTAATTAGGTGTAGAGGAGGCAAAAGCTTCCATAAACATCTCTATGACAACACTGCATTTAACCTAATGGAGATGCATTTGGATATCTACTGCAACGATAGTAATTGAAGATAAAAAACATATATAGCAATAAGTGAAGGCTATGAACAGATAACTTTCTACCTCTTTCCACACCCCCCCACAAAAAAAACCCCAAAACC